>PVHY01023615.1:0-20737 GCA_004024945.1 Uropsilus gracilis
CCCCACCCCCGTTATCAACTCAGTCCCAGTCCGAGGTAAAGTTAGGTTGAATAGGCAGGGTCCATACAGATGCAAATGGCCAGGCTGCCTCCTTCCCAGGCTGTTTCCGTGACAACAGCCGGGAGACGCCACAGTCTGCTCCAGGTAGGGAGCGTATCCTACCTGTCTCAGGTGGTCTCCTCCCCAGGTGCGGGTGGGCAAATCAGCTTAAATACTTTGATGACAGCCTGTGAGTTGAACAAATATTTCAAGTAGATAACATTAACTTAAGTAACTTGCTGCCTCATGTATTCTCTGATAAAATATTGGTTAAATACTAAATACTAATATAGATATATAGGGTTTCATTTCTTACTGCTCTTTCCATATGTACAAAAATGGATAAACATTTAGCCTTTTATAGGAAATGTGACTTGTTCTGTAAAGTGTGACAAGATTAGAAGGCCATATTTGATTTCCTAAGGTCTTTATGTTAGTAGATCAATAACTGGCTCAAATCAGCATCAGTATATTGCCAATTGATTTGTAGTATATACTGTTAAGCTCTATACTGATTAGTATACTAAAGAAGCAGTCAAATGTGGTCTTGATAAAATTAGAATTATGACTGCAAAGAGTAGAATCTGAAAGACCTTAACCATGTGCAAAATATTTGCAGATACATTTTCTCAATTTCTCTTCTAAAAAATCCTCTGAAGTAGATAAGTAGGTATTAGCCTCCCTTGTTATTCAGTGTCAGTCATTTTGCAAATGATGGACCATTTACAATTTAATGAACCAAAAGACTTGAACCCAAGTCTGTATATCCCAGGGCCTGTGCAATTTCCACTATACCAATCTGTGTCTGTACCACCTATTTGGGGGTATTATAAGGAATATTATTAGTGTATAAAAATAATAGTTACATTATAAGGATTGTGCTGGCTTTTTGGTCAAACTTCAGTGCTACAATAAATTCCTACTGAGTTTGGTTCTGTTAGACCTTAATGTTCTAAGTAGTTTCAATGATTCTTGGTGGTTTTTCACCCCTCTGAACAGATTCTACCAAATTTTGTGATGGTTCTGGTTTCGCAGATGTTGTGATTTGATGATGAGAGAGTTGGGAAGGACATTAGCTTAGCTGATAAATGACTTGGCTTTGAAGTAAAAGAGAGAAGTATTTCATTAGGTCCGATGAACTGGTAGGAAACTACTGTGTTGAGATCTTCTCTCTGTAAATGGAAACTGTTCTGCATGTAGGAGATCCTGAGACCTAAATACTATTCTAAATCTCATGCTGTGCTCCAGCAAGCTACTTGGGGTAATGCACATCTAAGTCAACCTTTCATTTACTTAAAGAACTAATCCTGCGATAAAGGAGGAAATGACAGCTACTCTGATTGTTGAATGCTAAACAAAGTCAAACCATCCCTAAGGATCAGTCCTTCAATATGACCTAACCTTTTTTTCTCAACAGTCATTTCCCTAAGTAACTCTTTGTTCTGGCAAGGAAGCATGTAGCTTTGGCAGCCCAGGCCTGAAGTTTGTGTCTAAAAATTATTGAAATTTATGCACTAAGGGTCCAAGTGACATTTGTCATTGGGCTGAGCAAAGGCATTTCTGAAATTAAAGTGGATGACCTTATTTCACTTAGTGAAATGAGATGTTCTCTTTAAAGGAATCCACTTTGAATAGTTGTTCTTAGGGCAGCACTGTCAAAAAAAATACGTATTTTATATTCTTCCTTGTCATTAGAAAAAAATGCACTCCTAAAATAGTCTCAGTAAGCTGTGCTTGGTTCTCACTAAGAACAACATGGTGCCATTTTAAAATTCTTATTCCTAGGTGGTGATTTGGCTCAATGTGAAATAAAAAACAATGATTGCAAAACAATTGACGACTATGATTTTGAGTGAGTTGATAAAAAATATTCACCTTCTTCTCACCCCTTAGGAAGACTTGTAGTTTTCAATGCTAAATTGTTTTTAATCCTCACTCATACCATACATAATTAGCAACTTAGAAGTGCTCATATGTTTGTTAACACTAATGTAGTCCTTCTATATCCTAGGCACTGTTAATTTTTTAATAATCCTAACCCTTGAGGTTGTTACACTTCATTGTTTCCATTTTACTGAGCTACAGGGAAATTAAGAGCTTCATCTGACATGATATACCTAATTAAGAAGAGAGCTGGGTCTGAACCCAGTAAATCTGACCCCAGATTTCTTGCACTTGGTTGTATGCTACAGTGCTTTATATTTGGATGAGTACTGAACATAGGACATAGGACCCCACAGGAAGATTCCTTTCATCAGTATTGTCCCTACTTGGAATTGTTTCCACCATTACAGTTGCAGATCCTTTGATACCAAGATCACTTCCCACACCAGTCTCTGTTTTCCCCTTGCTTCCATCAGACTAATATTGAGTGTGGAGCAACAAGACATCTGGATCAAATATAGCAGTCTGTGTTGAATGTGTCCCCTAACTCTTGCATCACTCTTCCCCTCTCATCATCCCCCTCCTCACACCCCTCTCTATATATGATACCTCCACAGTAGAAATGAGAGCTGGCACTTACTTTGAGCTTTTAGAACTGAGGGAGAAATTCCCATTTGCCACCAAAGTGAGAGAATGAACCACAAGAAAGGTTGTTCCTGGCAACTAAGTTGGAACAGAGAACACTTTTCTAAAAGAAACTTTATTATATATGGTAATTGCTTTTTTCATTTGCTCTCAAAACAGCATAGGCCTGTGTTTCATTTATTGGTTGATTTGTTGAATCATTTGTTCAGCAAACTTTTAAACCATACCAGGTTTAATGCCAGGACCCAGCACAGGGTACATAAGTTGCCACCCAGGATCAGGTGCCTGGAGGGTCTAAGAACCTAACCATTGTTTAATGCATTGGATCTATGAGAAAGCAAGCTATTGATTAACTTTGGGAATATACTGTTTTCATAATTTAGGTGTGACCAGTTACCAATAAACAGGTATTTAATAAAGGTTTAAAAGTTGGAAAAATCAACCTGCAAAATACTGACTTAAAAATGAATATTTTACATTTGAGAGTGAACTTTTGAAAACTATAACAGCTGGCAAGCAACCAGTAGTGTTTTAGGCAAGCCCTTGGGATGATTAGTTTAAATGTGGATTTAAGTGTATAATTAATAGAGAATAATATCCTCCTAACCCCCACACTTATTAGCATCATATCTTTTCAGTAAAGATGCTGGGGAAGTTAACTACTAAATTTGAAAGAGAAATGTTAAAATGTTTTATTTTTCTTTCATCTAAGATTAGCCTGCTTTACTTTGCTAGGGCAATTTTACCATTTGATACCATTTTCTCTTACAAACTTGAAATATCTAAATACATCTAAGTTCTAAGATGGTTTCTCACTAAATTTAATTAGTTTGTAGCTTTGCAGAATCCTGAAGTGTCCAAAGAATTACACCACCTTCAGTCTTTGAGAAGAGTTGAAATCTCTGCAGTACTCAAAAACTGTGCACACATGCACATCCATGTTCATTTAGCCACTATGCATACACACATGCTTATGCACCTGCTTTCTTCTGCCCAGCACTCTGTAGCTCTCTGTCATCTTAAGGTTCAAGATTCAGACTTATTGGTTCTTTAAAAACAAGTCCAGTCTGTACTAAGTCTTCTGCTTCTAATTCAGGGGTTGTTATTTAACAAAGCATTTACTTCTCTGGGCTCCTTCATAAGCATCAGACTTCACTCTGCCTATCTGACTCCACTGTGTGAAACTGTCAGTCTACCTGGTTCTGCTGCTTCCTGTATTTTCTTACAGTGACTGCCCAACAGAGAACCCAGGCTCAATCCAAACACTGAGAACTGCCATGCCAAAATGTTGACAGGGCTCCCTCCTACATAAGAGATAGTGTATCTGGAGAATAACTAAAAAGACACTTCTTCAAAGAGGAAATACAAACAGCCAACAGGCACATGAAAAATTGCTCAGTGTCACTAGCAATAAGGGAAATGCAAATCAAAACCACAATGAGATACCACCTTACACCAGTAAGAATGGCCCACATTCAAAGAACAAGCAACAACAAGTGCTGGCGAGGATGTGGAGAAAAAGGAACACTCTTACACTGCTGGTGGGAATGTAAACTGGTCCAACCACTATGGAAAGCTGTGTGGAGGATCCTCAAATTAATGAAAATGGAACTACCATTTGACCCAGCAATTACTCTTCTGGGGATCTTCCCAAAGGAAACCTCAATGTTTGTACAAAGGGACACCTGTGCTCAGATGTTTACTGCAGCACTATTTATAATTGCAAGGACTTGGAAGCAACCTAAATGCCCCAGAACAGATGACTGGATGAAAAAGATGTGGTATATGTACACTATGGAATATTACTCATCAATTAAAAATGACAGATTTTATGATTTTATGATCATATGGATGTACTTAGAAGAAATCATATTAGCAGAAATAAGTCAAAAAGAAAAAGACAGAAACCAAATGGTTTCACTAATATATGGGATATAGGGGAAAAATAAATAAAAACCATGAGGAAAAGTCAAAACAAGCAAAGCACCAAACTGAAGCACTCAATTTCAGGGAGGGGGGAAGGGGAGGAATGGTGGGGAGGGGAGTGAATCCCTGAGATTACAATGATATGAAATTTATATATAAATAAATTTTATAAAAAGTAATAAAAAAATAAAAAGGAAAATGCTTCACCAAAAATACCTCATTTTTTTGCTTTTTTACCCAATAAAGCCCAACTAACATACCTGTGGCCAGTCTGAGGTGCTATTCCCAATGCTCCTTGTAAGTTCTCTGTGACTGCCAGTAGTCAATGTTCAGTTTGCTTTAGAAGTTTTTACATGGGCTGAAACAACAGATCAATTAAATTTACCAGAAGACCATTCTCCCACCAAGTCTATACTTATCAGTCCAGATTATCACTAATCAGGTTACCCAAATACATTTTCATCAAAAGTTTCTACTATGAAATTAAATGACAATCTTAAGACATTTCAATTATACCAAAAAATATATAGATGCTCCAAATCTAAATACAAAATCTCCCCATTATTAAATTTCCAGGGAGATTAAAGGCCAAAAATTAAATTCCTTTATAAGCTAGGCATGGTGGCATGTGCCTCTAAGTGGCAGCTTAGGAAGCCACTTACAGACAGGGATCGCGGTTCGAGTTCTGCGGGGGGCATGTAGTGAGACCTAATTCCAAAAGAAAAGAGAGAGATCTTGTATCTGTCACTCCCCATCACTTATTCTTCAAATTGAATAAACTGGTTTTTACAAGTGTTCCCAACACTTGAGCAAACATTTTTGCATTTTTACCCTTACCACTCCTCTAGAGTACTTCCCCCCCTACCCTATCCATATTCTATGAAAAGCATCTTAATCCTACCTCTGTTTTGTGTCCCCACCTACTTTTCTGTTTCACTTAGAGATGTTACCACACCACCTAGCATAAGTCAGCTGTGTCCTTTCATTTTCTCTGTCAACCTTGATTTTCCTAATGAGATCATGAATTCCTGAGAATCTAGAAGTGATTTCAAATGCTTCTTTTTGTATTTCTTAATGTAGGTATAATTTATACTCAATATCCTGATGACATACTAAAAAAGATACAGTTTACTGAGCACTTATTGTATCTTAGGTACCATACACTTTATTCTATTTAGTCTTCATATCAGTTCTCTGAAATGAGGCTAATTATATCCCTTTTGCAGTTGACTTATTGAAGTCACACAGTAAGTAACAAGGGGAACAAGGATTTAAACCCAGATCTCTCTGACTTTCTAGCCCATGAAAATAAACTACTACCTTTCCTTGTCTTTGGTGTATCTGCCTGAGGAACAAAATCCAGATAAGCAATAACCCATTTAGGAGTCTAGGAACTCTTAAAGAGACTTGTTCATTAGTTTTGTCAGTATTTGTCAGTATCTATTGAATTCTTAAAATGAAGAGACTTTAGAAGCTTGCACTAGCAGTGAAAGTGGACAGATGGTGAATTCAGGAAAGAAAATGAAGAGGCAAGCAATAAAGACAGATGGTTGCCCACAAATATGAATTGTACAACCCATTTGTTCCCTCTTTAGCCCTCTCACTTTAAAACACTTTGTGATTCCACCGGAAGTCTAGTGAAATTGTTCCTTGCCACACTGGTGTTTCCTCAAGTTCTATGCCCTTTGACTTTAGGTAGATCTTTCCTCTTTTGTTTTCTGTGCTAGTCTGCTGGTTATAGGATTATTGCTCTGACTACACCTATGGTTTTGTTGTCAGGTTCTTTTTCTCCTCACTTATGTAAGTGTACCCAGAGTTTCTGCCCTTGACTCTCTTCTCCTAAACTCATTCCCTTGGTGATTAAATCCATTTTTGTGGTGTCAGCTCCCTTCTCTATTCAGAGTATTCTCACATCTATAGCTTCAGCAATTCAGACTTCTCTTCTAGGCATAACAAATCAAGTTATCGGTAAATAGTCCAGATTGCCAACAGCCTGTCAGGTAACTTCACTAACGTGTCCAAGGGCCCACAGCATGTGCTTCTCTCAACCTCCTATGTCTCCCCTATGAACCCTGTTCTTAAACACATCAACATTCACCGATCACTTTTCACTCATTCCTCTTGCAGATCCCCACAGCAGTCTTAAATGTCTATTGGCTCATCTCTCAATTACCATTACCACAAACTTTATTACTACTTAATGAATCTCATCTTCTATTTTCTGGTCAAATACCTAAAGTGTTTAGATATTTTTATATATCTAAAGTGTAAGGAGGAGAGGGAAGGAGGGGAAGAAGGAGACAAAGATGTCTTCTTCGCTAGGTAACCAAGGCTTTCTCTTCTTTACATCCTTTTTGATTTACCAAGCACAACCAACAGATCCCATTGCCATTAGCTAAATAGTCTTTTTACTTCTTCTGAACACACTTGTATCTCCATCTTTGCCACTTGCATTAGTTTGTTTTATTTCTACAACTGTATATCATAGACATTCACATTAGTAACCCCACTCTAAAGTTATGTTTTCCACATTGAGTACTGAGGAATGACCTTGATAACAGCACCCTATATCTAGTAAAAAAAAAAAAAAAAAAGCTCTGGTGAAAAAAGGAACATTGCTTCATTGGACACATGTTTGACTTACTCCCTTCTGCTTCTTTCTGAGCCTCAAACGCTCCTTCCTTTAGCAAGAATGTTGTTTGTAGGGTTTCATTTAGGGTAGAGTTTCTTGCAGGGCTTCATCTTTGAGGTTAGCCATCATTGCAGCCATATAGAACTTTCCGGTGACCTGTTATTTCTGAGTAACTCACTTTTTCTAGGGTCTTTGGCTGAGTGTAGTGACAGAAGGCAACTTGCTACCCTCATGAGTATTTCTGGTAATTCATCGCCAAGTCATCCATGGCAGAAAGTTCCCTCAGCAGAACAGATGCAGCCAATTCTATCTTCAATCATAGCCTGAGCAATCATTCTGGATAGTTTTCTTCGCTTATAAATAGAATTTAATTCTTTTGGCCAACATGGTGCAGAAATTGTTCAGTAAGAATTTAAAAATTCCATTGACATTCAGAGTACATTATCAGAATAATAACCTCTATGCCTTTATATATTCAAGTTCAAAAAAAATATATCATAAACCCACAGCATTTTTTTCCTGGACAGGGTTCTCCTTTGAATATCTCTTTTCCAGCCTTGATGACCTGAATTAACAACTTAAAAGGAAATTTAAAGGTAATAATACCTTTTCCCCCTTAACTAGGGACCTAGAGCAAGCTCATAGCTTGCTCTGGGCCTGTTTATTAGTACCCCAAAGTCCCCAATAGCCCCCAATACTCAGGAACCCCATGCTTCAAAACCTCCAAAACGGTGGATTTTAACCTAAAAAAAAAAAAACTGCAGGAAAGCCAATGTCTTTCCCAGCTTTAAGATTTTTTTCCTACTCCTACAAAGATTAACCCACCCAAATCTAGTCAAATTTTTGTTGAATTTTTTTATTCCTTCTCTCAGTTGTAGTGAACCAGTTATGTGTAACTATGACCATCTCCTTAGCTGGAGAAAGAGAAGAAAGTATGAGTGGAGACATTAGTGAGTCATTCATCCCTTAGTGATTCGCTTATTTCCATTCATCCTACAAACATTTATTTACCATTTACTAGGGACTGAGAATTGATGTTGGGAAAGACTTGGTTCCTGTCCTCAGGAAGCTTATTGTTAATGGAGGAGCTCCACTGAAGGGTCTAAGGAATGTTTCTTAATTTTTTCTGAAGGTAGAAACTCCTTCTTAGAATCTGATACAATTCCTCTTCTACAACTAAAAATACTGTATGCAAAATTAGTTTACCCTATAGTAAAGTTACCTAGCCTTGCAAGTACAAAGAAAATGTAATGTGTTAGGATGTTAATCTCTATTTTGGTTATCAGAAAATTAGAAGTTTTTTTAAGTGTTCTTAAAATGAGTGAGTTTGTCAAGTGGGTATATTAACTCCAAATTAAATTCTAGGCTCTCCCTATAGTAGAAATTAAAAGCAGAAGGCTCACATAGGCACATACATATACAGCTATCGATATGTGTGTATAACATAGCTTATATAAAAACTCTACTATTTTCCTTGGAACTTGCATTTGAAATTAATTTGAAACATATTGGCTTACTGGTGTAGAAATTACTAGATTTCACATCTGTCCTTGGGAGAATATTAGTCTGAAGTATATAAATGTAAAGGTCATGGGCCCAAACTACTCTTATGTGTTTAAGATCTGAGTTATTTTTTTTTAGAAAAAAATTTAAACTGTACTGCCAGAATAGGGGTGAATTATTTCTTGAGGCTAGACCTTCTGTAATTCATTCAACATCAGCAAATACTTGCTGAGTGTCTACTGCATGCTAGATACCCTTCTGGGCACATGAAAATATATTAACCAACAAAACAGACAAAAATTCGTGTCATCATGGAGCTTTTATCTAGCAGAGAACCAGGGGTGGAGGATAAATATTAAATAATAAATGTAATAAATAAGTGAGTTATATGGCATATTAGGAAGTGATGTGTTACAGAAGAAGAGTTAAATCCAGATAAGGAGCATGGGCCTGCTGTGAAGCCATTCTAGTATAAAACCCAGAAGTCAGTCCAAGCCTAATTGAGAAGGTATGATCAAACCTTGGAAGGATACGAAGAAATAGTTACTGGCAGAGCAACCAGAGCAAAGGATTTGAAAAGGAATATGACTTGAGTGTTTGATGAACACCAAGTGTGAGATAAAGGTTTGAGCTGAAGATAAAAAATTGAAATTTAATGCTGTGGGACTTGGCAAGATTGCCAATTGAGTGAGTTTAGGTAGAATAAAACTAAGGAGTAAGCCCCATATAAAATTCTTAGATGTCCCTCAATAGTTATCTTGACTTCATTTTTTATTCAGCTTTTCAAGGTGAATAGTTTGGAATCTGTTTAGAAGCAAGTTGTAGATATGAGAGGAAAAAAAGAAAAAACACTGTTAACAGACAAGGAATGGAGTTATTGTCTATTCCTATTTTCAGCATTTCATGGCCCCAGCTCATCCCCTCCCCAGGCGTTTTGGTACCTGGTTACCAGATTTTTCTAGAAAGTGAAGTCATCTTGCATGACTGATAGCAGCTAGATAGAAATAGGCCTCCCTGTCTCACAGCAGGGCAGAGCTTTGGAGTATAAACTGCCTTCATTCAAATCACAGCAAACTTCCTGATGCTGAAATCAGCCTCATCTCACAGTTCCATCTCATCAGTTTCCCAGCAGAAAGCAGCTGTGCTGCCAGGGATAGAAACCCCTGGCTAGCCATAATTAGATCTAAGAGAGCACCCCTTGTCTTCCTTTGAGTGTGCAAGCCTGGTGTCTGCCATTGTGGATGGCACTGGGGTTTGGGAGGTCATACTTAAAGGGAGTGAGAGAGCTTAACAGACATGAGGACCGTCCCCTCCCCACCAGATGTTGGAACCACATATGTATTTCCATATGCATTTCCTCTCATCAATCTGCTTGCTTGAAACTAATGTCAAAGGTAATGTGTAGTATTGTCTGTGACTGTTAACAAAAAACTAGAAATAGAGCTCTTGTTCACTTGTATAGAGATCTGCCATCAAAGAACTCTGTTCTTTGATACCTTCACCATGTTCCAGAAATTATTTCCTCCTTCTCGAGGAAGCATCATTCTCTCCAACTAGCTAATCAGAAGTATATTTAAATATTATAAAGCATGTTCCAACTTACCAGCACATGTGTACCATTATATCATTTAATATTGACAACAGAACTAAAACGGAGATAATTGTATCCCCATTTGGTAGAGGAAAAAACATAGTTCATGATCTCTCTTACCACCAGTAAGGATCCCTGTATTCCCTGGTGAGCTAGTGTGCAAGTCCTCTAGTTTCCACTCTAAACAAACTGAGGATATGTAGCCTTTTAATCACACCATCCAATAAAGTCCATCCAATATGATGCTGGTAATATCTCACATCGTAAAAGGTACAGGGGAATATTTTTAAAGACCTACTGGAGACAAATGGAAGGTCTTCTTACAAGCCTTAAGAAAACTTTTTTTTTTACGCTATTATTTATTTTGTTCTTTAGATCACAAAAAAACTTCTTTTGAAGGATTTGGAAACAGCAGAAGTCAAATGGGCTGACATTGTTCTGTTGTGTGTGACCATATTGGTTTTTCTGTGAAGGGTGGAGATAAAGGGACTACTTTCCTGTCATGTCTGGTAAACATCTTCTAGTTTTCAGGAAGACAACTTTCCCTATTATAATTCAACACTATAAAAACTTCACTCTAGAAATCAAGTCCCTCGGGGGAAGTCACTCCCTTTGGCAGTGGCCTACATCAAGAAAGCTCAGAGGAAGGAAGACAGTAGGCAAGGAGACAGTTTCTACTATGGAAAGATTAGGTTCTTTTGGTATCTCAGGTTCTTGCCAGCAGGCACCCTGAAGGGAAAGTGATAAACCACAGGAGATTGTGTTAGTAGGATTTACATCCTTCACAGCTTTACTGCAACAGGAATTTCTTTTGAGCTTGATTTATTCTATCTCTTAATACCAGAAATACATTTTCTTGAGAAATCTTGAGAATGGGGTCTCTGGGTATGGGTTGGGGAGGGGAGTGGACAGACAAGGCTAGTTTTAGAGATTTAGATGGAGGTGCTGGAAAGTTCAACTGTCAAAAGTATTCCACTTTGGGTGGAAATCAGGTAAAACATAGGCAATACCCTCCAGGCCTTTATTATTTTGAGAATCATTTTCCTTTTGGTAAGGCAGATCCCTTGGATCTTCTCTATCCCTTGAAAGTAAGGCCTCACCCCTCCTCTATTTTACTTCCTCACATCCTGACCAGAGTATGTATACGAGAAGCTTTTATTTGTATCTTACAATTCTGCTTCAGTGGTTCTCACAATGGCCCCCACATTGAAGTGTTTGGGAATTAAAAAAAAAAAAAAAACTGATGGGTGTATCATTTCTTTAAAAAACTCCTCATTTGACTTTAATGTCTAGCTAGGTATAATGCTGATTATACTTTTCAAGAGCAGTGATTCTCAAACATGTGCATTCAGATCATCTAAGAAGCTTGTTAAAAGGTATTTTCTGATCCCGTAGGTCCAACCTGAGTTATGCATTTTTAACAACTCATCAGGTGATGTAAAAATTTGGAGTAGCAAAATTCTGCAGTGGTTCTCAAACTAACCACATACACCAAAAAATTCACCTGAAGATGCCTCCAGTTTCTTGTTTTGCTTGTAAAGATATAGCAGTTGTCTTTCTATCCTAACAAGTGAAAATCAACAGCTCCTCTTGGACCTAAAAGAGAGTCTAAAACTGTACTAAAAAATACTGATGGGTGTATAATTTCTTTAAAAACGCCTCATGTGACTAAGTGTCACATTGATTGCACATATTTGAGAATCACTACTCTTGAAAAGTATGATCATTCAGGAAATTAAAAAATATGTATTAATGGTGCCTCTACTCAAACCTAACTCAAAATCATTCAGAATTTTTGGGTAGAGAATGTATTTTGACTCCCCTGGTGATTCCATTGTGTGGGTATATTGAAAACCTTGGTTTCAAGGTTTCCTCTTAAGTGCCCACTGACAATAACCATACATGGGTATCTTGATTAACATTAGACCAATAATTCAGCCCCTCGGTTGCATTAACCACATTTAAAGATGCATCAGCTCCAAGTGGTGAGTGGTTTCCATAGAACAGGCTATTTAAATCTATAGATAGAGAATATCTCTATTAACACATAGTTCTACTGTAAAATCTAGAACAGCTCTATCCAACAAATGCACCCAAAGGAGAAGTTATGTTGTTTCTAAAACTGTTACATTCTGTTCTCTTGGTTAAAAAACAAAGTTTATCTAAATGGAAACCAAATGATAATAGTTTGTTTTACTTCAGTTTACAGTAGTTATTTTTAGATTGTCATGTTCTTCCATCCTCCTAGTAGAATCACCTGTGAGCTTGTTAATGAATTGCTTGGTCTAAGTTGTCCAGTCTTAAGAAAGAAAAATGCCTCTATCAGAAGTTGAGGCATTTGCACACATGAAGATTGTACACATGTGACAGGAAGACATACTGAGACAGCTTTTTTTTAAACTCAAAGTGTTTAGTGACCTGCAATTTAATGCCTACATTAAATTAAAGTGGAAAATTAGTCTTATTATTTTAAATTTTCATCTTTTAAGAACTGACAATTTTCTGCTCACTTCATATCAATACACAAACTCAGGAACACCTAACCAAAATTGTTTATTTTTGCCATAAGGACAATTCTTAAGCCTGAAACTCTTAGACTTAAAAAAATTTAATTGAATAATATTCAATTAAAAGTCTGTTGAAAGAAAAAATCCACTTCTGCTGTAAAATTCATTAATGGGGTATATTTATAGTCTCTATTTCTAAAGCCAAATTTATAACAGCACAAAATTTATATTCCCAGTAGTATTTTTTTTAAATAGAAGACACTTTATCCTTAAGTAACTTATTGTTGAAGAAACTTCAGTGTCTGTCACACTTCAGCTTTTTGGGAACTGTGAGAGTCAGGTTTGGGTACTACATGTGTTTTCCTCCTAGAAATGTAATATTTGGAAGAAAGATATAGAGCCTAGGACTTTACACAGTCCTCAAGATTTCATTATCAGTCATCTCCAGAAGAATGTATTTAATAGAGCTAATGTATAATTGGGGACCAGCAATTGGGAGAATGGAGAATAGATTCGTGTCTGTTCAACACTATCAAGTATCCCCTCAATTGATAGACCTGTAATTCTCAATAGAGAATTCATCTTGTAGATTTCTGGTAGCAATCCAGTTGTCTAGATTATTGAAGAGAACACAAAAGGCCTATTTTAGTCCTTCCTATAGATGCCTTGTCTTGGGAAGTGTTGACTGAGTTGACCATGGGATTTTGTAATGAATATACACTCATCAGACCCAAGGTAAGGCTGTGGAGTAAGTACTGGTCTAAGTATACAGAATGTTGCTATAGCAGCAGCAGCAGCAGCAGCAGCAGCAACAGCAAGAACCTGTCCCAGGCACTTGGGATTTATTTGCATGGATGCTGTGGGAGCTGAGTCCATCATAGCCGCTGCAATCTCTTTCATACAGCCTTATGGAAAACAGGATTGTTCTGCAGCTTTGTTTGCCCATAAGAGTTCCACTCCATAATCTAATGTCCTTCAACTAGGAAAAGATCTGGGACACAGAGAGCTGAATGTGCAAAACAAAGAAGAATTTAAATGCAGTGCTAAGAAATTATTGGCAACTTAGGGTAAGAAAAATCCCACAATGGTAAAAATCATAGTATCTTAGTTCTGGCAGTGAGACCTTGAAAGGTCATACAGCCCATCTTTCTTTTCCTACCTTCAAGACTTAAACCAATGGGTAAGAACTGAGTCTACATTTTAGGACTTCCAGGAAAAGCATTATTCAGCTCTCTTTAAAGCATATTCTGATATAGATTACCTTTTTCACTGTGAATTTACTCTTCAGTTAACCCAGATATATCATATTGCAGTTAAAGTTGGTTTCCACTTGTTTAGTCTTAGTGGAGATATATAATGACTAGTCAATATACCCTATCTAAAAGTCACTAATGACCAAGCATAGTTAAACTACTACTATTTATTTCTTTTCAGTGAATAAAGGTTTATTTCCTGAAAACATTTTCCTGTGGTCTTAGGTTTAAAAAATAGTTTAATTGTATTGTTTTGCTTTTTTTTCGGACAAGCCATTGGTTTCCAAAACTGTGCTGATTTACAACAATGATTTAGGGGAATCGGTTCATAGCTTTTCAGATATGTGTTACCACATCACCAAGGCAACCTTAATCTTCCATCCCAAACCAGTGAACCCTTTCTGCCTTTGTCCCATGCACTCTGCCCTCCCTTTCTGACAGCCTCAGTTCTCCACTCATCTATCCAGGTTTTGTTTTTGTTTCAGCTTTTTTGAAAAATAGTTTTATATCTATGTTTTATAATTAGTGTTTTCATATCCTCTGGGTAGATTCCCAGTAGTGGAACTGCTGGGTCGAATAGTAATTCCACATTCAGTTGTTTGAGAGTCCTCCACACAGTCTTCCATAGTGGCTGGACCAGTTTGCACTCCCACCAGCAGTGTAGGAGAGTTCCTTTTTCTTCACATCCATGCCAACATTTGTTGTTGTCTGTTTTATTTATATGGGCCATTCTTACTGGTGTAAGATGGTTTCTCAGTGTGGTTTTAATTTGCATTTCCCTGATTATTAATGATGTGGAGCATTCTTTTTTATGCCTATTGGCCATCTGTATTTCCTCTTTGGTGAAATGTCCTTTTAGTTCTTCTCCCCATTTTTTGACTGGGTTTTTTGCTTTGTTTTTGTTGAGTTGTATGAGCTCTTTGTGGATGTTTATCAGACCCTTATCACTCGTCTGGAGGGCAAAAATTTTCTCCCAGTCAGATGGGTTTCTTTTTGTTTTGTTTATAAAAACATATTTGTTTTGTTTATAGCTTTTGCTATACAGAAGCTTTTTAGTTTGATGTAGTCCTAGCTGTTTATGTTTCCCTTCATTTTTTTTTGCCAGCTGTAGTTGTTCTTAGAAATGGATTCCTGAAGTGAAATTCGTGAAGGGTTTTGCCCAGATTTTCCTCTGTGTATTTTGTGGTTTCAGGTCTCATATCCAAGTCTTTTACCCATTTTGAGTTGATTTTTGTACAAGGTGTGAGGGTGCTGTCCTGGTCCATTTTTTGGCATGTCTTGATCCAGTTTTCCCAGCTCCATTTACTGAAGAGGCTGTTCTTGTTCCAGTGTATGTTTTTTGCCCTTTTGTCAAAGATTAGTGGACCATGCATGTGTGGGTTTTTTTTCTGGGTACTCAATTTCTGATCCACTGGTCTGTTTGTCTGTTTTTGTACCAGTGCCATGCTGTTTTAATTATTATGGCTTTATAGTATAGTTTAAAGTCTGGAATAGTAATACCTCCATTCTCTCTTTAAGAGGGTTTTGGCTATTCAGGGTCTTTTGTTCCATATGAATTTCAGTAATTTTTGTTCTATCTCTTTAAAATATGTCATTGGGATCTTTATTGAAACTGCATTTAATCTGTAAGTTGCATTTGGTAGAATGGCCATTTTTATAATGTTGATCTTCCAATCCATGAACAGGGAATGTCTTTTCATTTTTTAACATTTTTTTTTTGAGACTGGGTCTTGCTATTTTTGTCTGTGGAACCTCAAACTCACATTGCCCAGGGTACCACAGACTCAAGCAATCCCCAGCCTCAGCTTCCCAGGTAGCTAGGATTACAAGCATGCATCACCACACCCAGCTATTTTTTTGGAACTAGGTTTTGCTAAGTTGCCCCAAGCAGGATTTGAACCACATTCCCTGGTCCCTGCCACAGCTTCCTAGGCTGCACTTACAGGCATGCACCACCATGCCCAGCATTCTTCTATTTCTTTTAAGAATGTTTAATGTTTTCTTTGTATAGGGTCTTTTACTTCTTTTATTAGATTTATTCCCAAATATTTAACTCAATACCTAAAATATCTATGTATTTTCAAATTTAAAAAAAAAACTTTTAATTGATTGCACATGTATATATTTTTACATCATTGTATACCCAGAAGTTCTCCCACCACCTTGTCACCCATGAACTGTCATCTTAATGTCTTGTGCTCATACCTCCCCTATTTCACCCTCCCTTATCCTCCCTTATCCTCCCTTGCTTTATGCCTTAGTTCTGCTGTCAGTTTGTTAGTTTTAGCTTTTTCTTGTCCTGTTGTTTGTTTTCCTTTGTTTTGCTTCTTTATACTCTGCATTGGAATAAAATCATCTGGTATTTGCCTTTTTCCTTCTGACTTAATCCACTTAACATAATCCTCTTGAGATTCATCCACTTTGGTACAAATTGCAAGGTTCATCTTTTTTTTTTTTTCTGTAACTAAGTAGTAACCACTAGCTACTAAGCCTTCTTTATTCCACATATCTGTTGTTGGGGACTTGGGTTGCTCTCTTACTTTGATGTTGAAATAGTGTGCAATGAACATAGTTGAGTGAATATATCCCTTTGAATTGTTTTTTTTTCTTTTTCATTCTTCAGATAGATAACTAGAAGTGGAATTACTGGATCATATGGTAGACCATTTTAATATTTTGAGAAGACCTCCATACTGTTTTTCATAGGGGTTGGTATAATCCTACCAACTGAACTGTGTAGGAGAACGCCTTTCTCTCCACATACTCACCAACATTTCTTTGGCATGTTTTTGATATGACCCATTTTGATTGTTGTCAGTTGATATCTCACTATGGTTTTGATTTGCATTTTCATGATGTTAGTGATGATGGACATCTTTTCATGTACCTGTATATCTTTGGAGCAGTGTATGTCTAGTTATTTTGCCCATTTTTTGATTGGTTGTTTTCTTTTATTGACTTGTATGAATTCTTTGTCAATATTATATTTATATCACGATTTTTCAATATTATAATATTTATATTATAATTTATATTGTATGATATGCAAATATCTTCTACTCAGTAGGTGTCTTTTGGTTTCTATGATAGTTTATTTCATTGTACACAAGTTTTTCAGTTTGAAGTAGTTTAGTTACATTCGTTAACTTTAGCTTTTGTTTCTCTTGTCTTTGGAGTTAAGTCATCTGAAACCAGTGACTTAGAATTATTTGCCTATGCTTTCTTCTGTTTTGTAGTTTCTGGTTCTATATCCAAATCTTTAATCCATTTTGAGTTAATTTTTGTGTATTTTATATATTTTTAACTCATATGTTGTAGGTTAACTGTCCATATAAATGAAGGGTTATCTCAGGTCTCAATTTATCTCATTGGTCTGTGTATTTTTTTTTATTTCAATATCATGTTCTTTTGATTACAAATAGCTTTCAGGTATCTGGGATATTGGGTTTGTGAGCCTTCCCCCCACCTTTGGTCAGGATTACTTTGGCTATTTTGTGTCTTTCGTGGTTCCATTTAAATTTCAGTAATGTTTGCTTTATTTCTTTGGAGAATGCCATTGAAACTTTGCTAGAGATAGCTTTAGTCTGTATATAGCTTTGGATAAGATGATCATGTTAATCATATTAGTTTTTCCTATGATCTGTTCTTTTAGTTTCTTTATTATTGCTTTTATCTTCAACTTCTTATGTCTTTGTAATGTGTAAATGGGATCTTGTGCTACAGAAATGCATAAGTTGAACATGACAATGGGAGACTGTAAAAATAACTGCAAGCTGAGACAGTATAATGTGATCTTAATAATCAATGGGAAAATTAGGATAAGTAAATGTGTGTCAAAACATTTAAGATTCTATTCCTGTTGATTGTAAACGTATAGAGAAATGAAAAAACATTACTTCAAGCTAATTTTAGTATACTGTCACATAAAACTTAGGTGTTGTCACATCTTAACATAGGTGTTGAGAATTAAAGTATTTTATTTCTTTATTAATAAAAACATATCCAGAGTAATTTGAACAGTGCTTACTTTATACTGTAATATAACTTATGATACTGACCAAACATCATTTCTGTGCTTTGCTAAATTGTCCTATGTCTTCCAAGTTTGGATCAGCTTCTAACATTTTATCCACTGAGTTTTCAATATCGTGAAATAGCTCCAAAAACTCCTTTAATGTGATTTTCTTCTTCTCTCTCTCTCTCTCTTTTTTGGCCAGCATCCCTTCCTTTGGGATATCATCATACTTTTCATCACAATCAATTTCTTCATTTAAGCTGATTAATTTGGCTTCACTAAGTTCCTCTGGAATTTTTTAAATGGTAACAGTTAACTATTCCCACAATATTTCTTTTATAATTATTTTTACATTCTAGCATCTAAATGGCCGAGGTGATAACCTTTTGTTTCTTTGCTGCACTTTCATCTTTATTGGCCTTTCTGTTATCCATTTTTTGGTCCTTCACTGGGAGGCCAGACAATAACTCTACCACATACTTTTTTGCACAGTAGTCAGTCACTGACAGACTTTGTAAGAGGTGATGTAATTTGTCACTGATCATGATGCATATCTATTATTGTGATATGTGAGCGTCAGCAGTTTGTATCTTATACAATTACTGATTTAACATATAATAACAGTTAAATTAGAACCCTGTTTGTGGAACCTGGCATTATTTAGTAAAACATTTGTAACTGAAATTTGTACAGCTCCCATTACGCTGGGAACGATGTCAGAGCCATGCAAAGCAAGGCCAGCCTTATTCAGCTCCTCAGCTACCCCCAGATACAGTGCTAGGAGTTTGGTTCCTGGTCAGCTTCTCATTTATTCTGACATATAGGAACTCGTCTTAGTGAGGGTTTTCTTTCTTCTGCAGAAGTACTACATATGGTCTTTTCTCATTATGCTATTATTTTCCAACCACTCCTTTAGTGTCTAAGGTTGTTAGTCATTCTGACTTCCTCCCAAGCCTGCTATCATTTACAAATGAAGTAGACATTTCTTCATTTCTTAACATGAATACTAGTTTTCCCCACAGAACATCATTTTCTGATTACCTCCCAGGCTGACCATCCTTTTGTCCATGTAGTCCAGTGAGTTGTATTAATGTAAGGTAAGTGGTTCACCCTCAGGAAGTTGAGTTTTACAAACTGTCGCCCAAGTCCTGTAGTAAGAACTAGAACCTGAGGTTCTATGTATTTGAATATCCCCCTTGTAATCAGTTTGATCTAGTTTGTTATATAAAGCATGCTTTCCTAGTTCTTAGTAACCATATCATAGACCAGTAGAATTCTAGAGCTGAAAAATGCATTAGAGATCTTTTTGTCATTTTATAAATGTGGAAATGAAGACCCAGTAGTGCCAGATGACTAATCTCATAACCACAGGCAGAGCAGAGGTAGAAGCATTGTTTTCAGACTCCAAATCTAGTATTCTTTCAGACTAATTTCTGCACTATAGGCCACAATTAAAATCACTGACCATGCTCGCTTCGGCAGCACATATACTAAAATTGGAACAATACAGAGAAGATTAGCATGGCCCCTGCGCAAGGATGACATGCAAATTCGTGAAGTGTTCCATATTTTTCACACTCATACCAAAACCAAATAAGGACAGCACCAAAAAAGAAAACTATAGACCGATTTCCTTAATGAACACAGATGCAAAAATTTTAAACAAAATCCTGGCAAACCGAATCCAATGATGCATTAAAAACATTCACCACAACCAAGTGGGATTTATCCCAGGGGCACAAGGATGGTTTAACATCCGGAAATCAATTAACATAATCCACCACATCAACAAAGAAAAAAACAAAAACCACATGATCATATCAATAGATGCAGAGAAAGCATTTGACAAAGTCCAACATCCATTCATGATAAAAGCCCTTGAAAAATTAGGGGTTAAAGGAATTTACCTCAACATAATAAAAGCCATTTATGACAAACCTTTGGCAAATATCATCCTAAATGGGGAAAAACTAAAATCATTCCAGTTGAGATCTGGAACCAGGCAAGGATGCCCACTCTCCCCACTACTCTTTAACATTGTACTGGAAGTCCTAGCCAGGGCGATAAGGCAAGAGAAAGACATAAAAGGGATACAAATAGGCAAAGAGGAACTGAAGCTATCATTAAATGCTGATGACATGATTCTCTATTTAGAAAATCCCAAAAAGTCCACAGAAAGATTACTTGAAACAATAAACCAGTTCAGTAAGGTAGCTGGATACAAAATCAACACACATAAGTCAGTGGCTTTCCTATACGCGAAAAGTCAAGCAGAGGAAGAAGAAATCAGAAAAACCATCCCATTCACCATCGCACCAAAAAAAATTAAATACTTGGAAATAAACATAACAAAAAATGTTAAAGATCTATACAAAGAAAATTTTAAAACGCTCCAAAAAGAGATAGAAGACATAAGGAAATGGAAAAACATTCCCTGTTCATGGATTGGAAAAATTAATATTATCAAAATGACCATCCTACCAAAGGCAATCTACAGATTCAATGCAATTCCAATAAAAATTCCAATGACATTCTTTAAAGAAATAGAACAAAAATTACTGAAATTCGTATGGAATAACAAAAGACCCCGTATATCAAAAGGCCTCCTGACCAGAAAAAAAGAAAATGGAGGTATCACAATTCCAAACTTCAAACTATACTACAAAGCCATAATACTTAAAACAGCTTGGTATTGGTACAAAAACAGACAATCAGACCAATGGAACAGAATTGAGAGTCCTG
>PVHY01023616.1:0-20767 GCA_004024945.1 Uropsilus gracilis
CGTTTGGTCCACTGGCTTTTTCTTTTTCTGGAACAATGTCTTTTTCCCTGGGTGCAGACTTGGCCTCCCGGACAGTAACAGATGAGGCTGCTCAGATCTCCAGGAGTAACTGAGGTGGACAGTCAGGCTGAGCACGTCAGGAACTTGCTTTAGGGCAAATACGTGCTGCGCTTCTTCAGGCTTCTTTCTGGTGTCTGTGACACATTTTGTCTCACTAGACAATCCTGTGGGTCACCCTGCTTCTCTCCATCTCCTCCCTACCTCCTGAGATGGCAGCTTCTTTCCTATGCTGCGGACTCTAGAAAGGCATTGGAATGGAGAGAGTCCTGGACGTGTTAATATTCTAGCGAGGCAGCCACCGAACAGCGTAAGAGAACATGCTGTCCCTTTATTTCTCATTCCCAAAGTAAAACAAACCCCTAAATGCAAACAGAAAAAGTTGTAGAGACTGGACTCCATTTTGAACTCAGACAGAGCCTCTGTGACACTGGTTCTGTGTAGGTTTGAGCCTAGTGAGGTGGCCCTGCGAAGAAAGTGGGATGCTTGTCCTATTTATGCAGACATGGACCTTGTGCCAGCTAAGGGGACAACAAGCCACTTAGGCTTGAAACTAGTCACCTGTTATCAAAGTTTGGTAAATCAAAGCAGTATTTGGACTGCACGTAAATAGGTGTCAAATAGAAACTTCATCATCAGGGAGCCCCATGGCTCACAGGAGGCTAAGTTATAATAGCAGCAAGAAACTGTCACTTAGGAGTTAAAGAGCTGACTTTTCTATCTCAGGCATAATTTTATTTAGGTAATGATGGCCTTCATAGGCCGGGATAGAGCGCATCTGGCACTATGCCCAGAACTTGCCAAGCTTTCAAGTATTAACAGAAAAATTACGGTTGAGGTTAATTTGGGATCTTAGCTGGTGGCCACAGGGTGTTTAGCTTCTGAACAGAGAAAGTGGGGGAGGAGAAGGGTTTTGCTCCATGCCTTTCCTTTCAGAAGAGAATATGCAAGAAGCTCAGGGAATGAGAGTAATCAAAGAGAAAGCATTTATTACTAAAATGAAATCAAAATAAGGACCTGGGGTGGTGGGTGTGGGAGAGGCTTGGGTAGGCTGCAAGGGGCACTCAGAAAAGGGAAGAGCTGGTTGGTGAGCAGGGGCCCCTCTGAGAGGGGAGGATGCTGGCTATGGGAAGTGGAGTGGCTGGAGTTGGTTCATCTCATCTCTTTCCTCCTGGAAAACTGGAGGTGCGGCCAAGTGTCCTGAGAGAGGCTTCCTCTCCGAGCAGAAGCTTTGAAAGGCCTAGCGTGATGTCTGCTACCCCAAGGATGGTGCCCTTCTTGCCACAATCAGTTACTGTCTGGATATTCAGAATAAAAACTTCCAGGACTTTCAGTCTTACAGGGAGTTCATTTGAGTTAGTTACACCCTAGGAATCACACCGACAAGGGCAGCCCCAGCAGGTCATACGACAAACTGCCTGCCTGGTTCACTGATGTTTTGTGTTGATTAGACAATTAAGAAAGGGTGGGAGGCTTCCTTGGTGATGCTGCGACACCTCATCTGCTCCACGCAAGAAATTCTCGTGGTTCCACCTAAGCGCTGGTTTCTGGGTAATAGGCTTAGATCCATTTTCTCCCTTAACCTTACTCACACCTCCAAAATGTTCCTCTCACTCAGGTCTGGTCATCTGGAATAAATTATTTCTGGGATCCTACCAACTCATTCACGATGTATCTAGCGTTCATTTGAACTGTACATTGTGATAAAATCCTAACAGCAGGTGCTCTCTGCATGCTCATCGCTCTAATGCCCATTTGGGGAGATTTAAATTTAAGTCTTTCATGGCCTAGGTAGCAATTAAGTCCAGATCATGGCTTCAGTGCCACTCTAGAGCAATCTAGGTGAGTATTAATCCTCTGAGGTACAATGAAACCTAATTCTACTATACTGACATTGAAGGGAAAAAGTGGCGAGTTCTAAGATAAAATGCTCCAGTTAATTCTATAGCTAAAGGAATGGCCTTCAGTTTCTACTTCTGTCAGAAGCCAACTTCCTGTTTTCTCTTTAAGATGACATGTGGCAGATTCCCAAAATCAGGTGCCAGAATTGTCAAGAGATTGTAGCACAGTGGTGCTCAAATTTTGGTGTGCATCAGGGTCCCCAAAAGAAACCTGTTGGGACACTGGTTCTGGGGCCCCAACCCAGAGTTTCTGATTCCACATGTAGAAGAAACATATCTGACCTGTCTTAGTTCGGAGCCTCTCCAAACTTTTAACACTTCCCATGTGACTGTGTCTTTTGTTATTCATAAGCAGTGCAGACTAGGAGGCAGAACTGGAGTTAGTCACAGCTGGAGTGTTACACTTCTATGTCACAGAAGTGTCACAGAAGGTCTTGAATTGGGTAATTCAAGCATCACAGAACAACTGTTAACAGCTCAAATAGTGAACGGTTACTCAGGCTACAGACTGAACCTTGAGGGAAACTCAAGTACTTGTGCTTTATGCACAAGGCACGAGCAGTGTGCTTATATAGGCAGCAGGGGCCACTTTATGCAAATGATGTTTCCATCAGTGCAATTCTGACTGGGGGAAAAGTTATCAAGTGGAGTCTCTATGCATGCCCCAACCTGGGGAAGGGGAGGTGCTGACCCCAAACGGCCTCCTGACTCAAGTTGTAACCAGCATGGCAGAGATTGTATTCATAAGGCTACAGGGGGAGCCCCTACATAGCCTCAGGATGCGGTTGTCACCAGAAGAGCAAATGATGTTAGAACTTTCAGCACCAACCACTGACCTCTAGGAAGAGGGATAATTAAAGATCAAGTCCTACCAAAAAATCTCCTGAACAGCAAGATTTTAAAACACAAGTCTCAGGTTGGTGGGTGTGCCAGCATGCTGGGAGAGGTGCACCCCAACTCCACAGAACAGAAGTTACTGCACACAAGACCCTTCCGACCTCACTTATGTTCTTCATTTTGCTATTCATTTGCATCCTGAATAGTAAACAGGTAAATGTAAATGAAAGTTCCCTGCATTATTGTGAGCTGTTCTAGAAAATTATCAAACCCAAGGAGGCACTTTGGGGACCCTAATGTAACTCGTCCAGGTGACAACTTGGACTTGTGATTGGCATAAGTCGGGGTAGTTTTGTGGGAGTCTTTAATCTGTGGGAATTGATGCCATCTCCCCAAAGACAGTGTCAGAGTTGAATAAATTATTGGACACCCAGTGGCGGGCTGTTAACTGAGAATGAATCACTTGGTGACGCTGAGGAACACATCAAAAATAGGCTGGAGGTGGGGATCTGAGAATCTGCATTCCTAATGAGTTCCTGGGGAGCAAAGATGCTGCTGGTGCAAGGACACACTTGAGAACTGTAACCGAAGCTGTCAGGCAAGGCTGATGCTATAGGTGGCACCACCTGGGAGGAGGCACAGGTGAGGAAAAACAGCAGCATGAGACATGCCCTGAGGCCAAGAATGACTAAACGCGGGTGGAGATTCTGATAAGAATATAAGCAGCTGAAGCAGCCAATTTCAGCCTTTGGAATTTGGTCATCCTAGAGGTTGGCCAACCCAAAAGATGGCCATTCTGGGCACCCCAAGATTTGGACAGAGGTGTTTACTGCTGGAAACGGAAGTGTGGAACTCCCAGAAATAAGGTAAACCTGCTGGAAACTAAAACTGAGCCTCACTGAGACAGGACTGATGAAAGCTGATGAGACGCCATCTTGGCCTTTTGCTTGGGATACGTATTTCCGGTTTGTAGTGGTGATACAGGGGTAGTGACACAGTTGAAAATTGTATTGGGCCACACTGTTCTGGTGGGCGGGGTCTGAGAGAACCATGAGAGAAAATGAGAAGTGCCGAAAAATGGGGCATAAAAAGGGACGAGCAAGGAGAGGAAGTGTGGAGAAGGGAGCAGAGAGAGGAGCAGCAGAGAGACAGGAGGTCTCAGACCTGCTGCAACCGTGTGCCCCAGCAGGGCAAAGGAAGCCACACTAGGGGTTGGTACTTGAAAACTTAAGTTTAACTTTGAAACTGCAAAGTTTGGAAATCGTCTGGAGAACTGAAGAGAATTTGCAGTGTTGCTGTTTCTATCGTGAGAAGTCTGAAGTGGTTGCTGCTGCTGTATCAAGTGAGTCTTGTTGGTTTCAGATCACTTCCGAGTTGAAAGAATGCAGGAGCTATGCCTTTTGGAGAAGAATGGACGACACCATCCTGATTTTCTTCATTGGATATGAATCTCCTGCTTTTGAAGAAAGATTGATGGTGCCATTTTGGCTTCTTCATTTGGCTTGAAGGTGAAACAGTCATTTGTGTGGCCGTACATAGCTGCTGCAGCCATGTGCAGTTTTTGGACTAGAGACTGAACTGGTTGCTAAGATAATGAAAGGGGATTCATTAGATGCTGTGACTTAATTTTGCCTCTTAATAAGTAAATTTGTTCTTGCTTCCTTTTTAAGGTTAGTGTGGTCTTGTTACTGCTTGCACAAGCTGGGATGAACCTACTAAACCTGAGTAGCAGCTGGGCCAGCTGCTCCTGTTTTTAAGTTTAGTTAAGCACCCTATTTTGCTTGTTTTCCAACCCAATTTCAGTGGCAGGAAGACGCCATTATGGACACCTTTTGTTTAGAACTTTAAAACATTGGAAAATATCTAGGGTGAGATAACTGGCCACGTGTGGCCTCAGTGACTTTTCCCCTTGTTAATTAAGTAAATCCCATTTTTGTTGTTCCCTGAACCTGACTGGTCTTGCAACTGTGTGCGGGTGGAAGAAACTCAGTAACTGGTTTCCTATTGGACTCTCTCCTTGCTAAGTCTTAGTGTAGTGTTCTTTAACACCCAGTGTTGGATCTATCGTAGTTACAAGCTGAATCATAGGACAAATAGTTATCTTTTATTTTCGATCTTCATTCCATATTGGTGTTTCTTGCTACTTGTGAGAAGAGTTATGAGCTTAAAAAAATCTGTTCATCCTATATATTAACATTAGCACATTTCTCAGACACTATTAGCTCCATGGTCTTTTTTTGGTGTATGTTCATAACGTAAAGACTCCCAGGAGGATAGTTTTGGCAACATCTTAGGTTCGTTCCTAAACTTTTTAACGGATCTTATTCAATTGCCAAAAGTGGCTGTCTACTTTCTCTATACATAGATGCAATTTCTTATAAATAAGCTAATTCATTTAGCTATAAAAACATATCTGAATCATTTACTTCCTCAAAGGAGATTAGTCTTGTTTTCACTGTCAGAGAGAATGGATCAGACAGTAACTCTTAAATAAACTTCAGTGTGTAACAACTTTTATACTTTCCTGCCCTCAAATCACAGTTAAGAATTAAGATATAGTATTTCAAAGAAAAAAGTGGTTATGCTATTATACCACTAGGAGAACTAATGTGAATAAGGTATCTTTTTTATTAGGGCAAAAATCAACCATACTTTTCCTGATATAGGTTTAAATCCACTCTACTGTTACTAGTGAAGCTCTTTATTATTAAATTATTTAATTTAATAATTAAATTATTATTAAATTATTTAATTTAATAATTAAATTATTATTAAATTTATTTAAGTAGTAGTAGTATTGCAGTGGACTGCTAGAGCCAGATTTGTATGTTTTAAAAAAATCATTGCTTTCAATTGTCATCCCTCCTCAGTAATTAAGAGTGGCTACTGACTGGTAGAAGGCCAACCTGAAGACAATGGTACAGGTGAGCCAGATACGAGAAACCACCTCAGTAAAAACGGACTATCCTTTCAACCAGGGCAGGTAACTAGGCACTTTTTACTGGAAATAATGCTGTTCCAAACTCCTTCCCCAGCAATTGGACTTGAGCTTTTTTCCTGTAATGTTAGCCATGATGTTCAGTCCAGACAGAGCTCTCCAAGTTCGCCTTGATGTGATTATTAGCTAGTTCCCTTTCTATGCATATAAATGCATCTGCTTACATGTCTGAAATAAACTCACTCTGGTAGTGTGTGCTTCCCCTGCTGAGCAAAACACTTATTAATGCGCCTGTAGGAAAAAAAATGTTTCTCGTAAATGGAACAAAAAGGGGGAAAATGATGTGGAAATTTCACCGCTGCCTGGCATTCTATTTATATCCAGGCGGAGCGAGTTTATGAATACATAGGGCTGGTTTCAAAGCTGAGTTTGAATTGGCATGATCTGAATGCAGTCATTTTGCTGGCATCTAAAAGTCAAATTTGTATCATCTAGCTCTGCTATATGGAAATGTTTACTTAAAGCACACTGGTATTGCACTGATGTCAATATCCAGGGGAACATAGGATTATGCATGAAACAAGTCTTTGGGAATTTTCTCAATAAAGGCAGGCATTTCCAGCTGTTCTACTTAAATCTGAAATAATGTAGTCTGGTTTGTGTTACAATCAGAAACCATGCCAGGCCAACTCTTGTAAAATCTTCTGTTGCATGGTCAAGGGGAATGCTCCTGACACACATTTCCGTTGACTGTATCAAGAGAGATGCATATTTGAAGGGTCTACTTGGGTGTTTCTGGTGTAGAACTTTGCACGCCATGATATCCATGCAAATGACAAACTTTTTTCTCTTAAACCATGAGCTGAACTTGTTCTACATTTCAAGTCGTACTGGGTTAGGAGGTGCTGGCAGTTTTGGAAAACATGCTCGTTTGCGTAATGGATATGAAAGTCATTGAAGTGTTAGTTTATACTAGAGAGTGTGTGTATGGGCAGGTGGGTTCAGTCTATCTATGTACCTAAATCTAGAGAGTGATTTGTTGAGAATTGGTTGCTCAATTATGGAAGCTGAGAGGTTCCGTGTTCTGCATCTCAAGCTGAAAGCCCATGAAAACTGGTGGTATAATTTCTACCGGAGTCCAAAGACCTAAGAACTAGCAGAGCAGGTGTTATAAAATCCAGGACCTTCCTTCAGAGCAAGAGGAAGCCATTGTCCCAGCTAGTTGGCAGCAGGCAGGCAGGAACAAAGCTGAGTTCTTCCCTTGCCTTTTGTTCTATTCCAGCTCTCAGTGAATTGGATGGGACCCACCCACAGTACGTGGAGCAATTTAACCAAACTACTTTACTGACGATACAGATTCAAATGTAATTTCACCTGGAAACACTCTCACAGGCCCAGAGTGGTATCTAATTTGGACCCTCACCATACACTCAAGTGGGCATAACAGAAATCATCAAACTATCTTTCAAAAATGAAGTCATTCCCAGATAAACCAAGTCTGAGATATCTGATATTAGACCCACTTTATACTAACAGAAACCCTCTGAGTTGAGAAGAAATGATACCAAACAGAAATGGAATTCAAAGGAAGGAATAAAATCACAGAAAGTGATACATTTGTAAACATAATTATGTGATTTCTCTTCTTTTCGTAAGATTGTATAATTACACCATGCTACTGTGTTTATTACACAGATGCAATACTAACTTATATGCTGTACCTATATGTTAAAATCTATTTATAAAAAGGTAAACGGTATTTATAGATATACAGACGTAAGATGGGAGGAGATAAGGCTGTAGTGTAATAAAGTTTCTCTGTTTTGCAAGAATTATATGAGTATTAATCTGAAATAAATTGTAACTAATTAAGAAGTATACAGACATTTTAAAATGTGTAAGTAAAAAAATCAACAAAGGAACTTGAATGATGCACTAAAAATTCTGTGGAACATAAATTTCCATATCAATAAGGGAAAAAATAACAAAAGATTTAGATATACAGGAAAGCAAATAGAAACACACTAGGTCCACATCTAATATATCAATAATTCCACTGAAAGGGAATGAAATACTCCTTTCAAAAGGCAGGTATTGTTGAAATAAGCTAAAATGTTCCAACTGTGCTGACTACAAAATACACTTAATATTCAAAGGCATAAATAGGTTAAAAGTAAAATAATGGTAAAGTTTATACTATGCTAACAGTATTCACAGGGAGAACTGGGAAAGCTTATATTGGTATCACACAAGATGGATGTTAAGATTCAAAATATTGCTAGAAACCAAGAGAGACATTTTCAAAATTATACAAAGGTAAATACTTCAGGAAGACAGAACAATAATCTCTTTAGTGTATATGAAAAAAGACCCCAAATATCGAGGTAAAAATGGACAGAAGTAAAAAGGAAATGTATAGCTCAACAGTTATATGCATTACCACTTAATTGACAGAACTAGACAAAAAAACTGGCAAACATACAGGATACCTGAACAACAATTAAGAAATTTAACCTAAAATTTTATATAACATGCCACACAAGAGCAGAAAACACATTTTTCAAACACACATGGAATTTTCTCCAACATGGATCACATCTTAGTCATAAAAGAAGTCTGAATAAACCTTAAATGATTAAAATCATTCAAAAATATATCTGGTTATAATGGAACTTAATATGAACAGCAGAAATTTGGAAAGTCCCCAAATCTTTGGAGACCAATCAACACACTCTTAAAACAACACAGGTATCAAAAAGGAAAAGAGTTTTGAAAATTTTTAACATAATGAGGTAATGAAAACCAAACTATAACATCAAAATTTATAGGGTACATATAAAGTAATGCTTAGAGGGAATGTATCACTTTAAACACATTATAAATGAACACCTCAGCAGCAAGAAAAACAAAAGAAAATACAAACATATGGAACTACATCAAATGAAAAAGCTTCAACACAGCAAAAAAAACCAAGACAAAAAGGAAACTAATGAATTGGAGGTAGTATTTGGACACCATACATTTGACAAGGAGTTAACATCAAAGATCTACAAAGAATGCATGTAACTCAAGAAAAAAAAAAACCCAACCCAATATAATGAGCAGAAGAGGTGAACAGGCAGTGATTAAAAGAAGACATACAGATGGCCAGTAGGTACACGAAACATTCATCACCTAAGGGTCTGATAACAAAGATCCACAAAGAACTCACACAATAAAAACAAAGCAAAAAGCCCAATCAGAAAATGGGTAAACTAAAAAAAATACACTTCTTCACAGAAGAAATACAAATGACCAACAGGCATATGAAAAATGCTCCGAATCATGGAAATGCAAATCAAAACCACAATGAAATACCAAGTAACACCAGTAATAATGGCCCACATCAAAAAAAACAGGCAACAACAAGTGCTGGCGTGGATGTGGAGAGAAAGGAACATTCTTACACTGCTGGTGGGAATGCAAACTGGTTCAACTACTATGGAAAGTTGTGTGGGGGTCCCTCAAACTACTATTCAATCCAGCAATTCCATTTTTGAGAATCTACCAAAGGATACAAAAACATTAATTCAAAAAGACACTTATACTCAGATATTTACTGCAGCAGTATTTACAATAGCCAAGATATGGAAACAACCCAAATGCCCCCAAACAGATGAATGGATCAAAAAGCTGTGATATATGTACACAGTGGCGTATTACTCATCAATCAAAAAAGACAAATTTGATGCATTTGTGGTAACATGGATGGACTTAGAACATCCAGTTTAAGCCAGAAAAATAAAGAGAAATACTGGATGTTCTCACCATATGCAGGATATTAAGGAAAGCAAACAAACAAAAAGGACACGGAAAATTTCAAACTGTCAGCAGAACTGAAGCAAAGAGAGGAGGTGATGTAAAATCAGGTTGAGGGATGGGCACAAGAGATTAAGATGATGGTTCACAGGTGACAAGATGGTGACAAGGTATTCAACGAAGTAAAAAATATATATTTATACATGTGTGTGCAATCAATTTTAAAAAATTAAAAAATGTTCATCACCACTTATGATCAGGGAGATGCAAATCAAAACCATATGAGATCCCACCTCACCATTGTGACACTGGCCCAGGTTTGAAAGAGAAAACCAAAACAGGTCCTGGCAAGGCTCTGGAAAATAAAGGAACCCTTTTACACTATAGGTGGAAATGAAGATATGCCCAGTCTCTATGGCAAGCCACATGGAAGTTTCTCAGAATATTAAAATTGGTTCTACTGTATGACCCAGGAATTCCACTCCTACACATCTACCTAAGGAATACAAATATACTGATTCAAAGGGAAACTTGCACTCCTACGTTGACTGAAGCACTACTTACAATAGCCACATGATGGAAACAACCTCCCAAGTGCCCCCAAACAAATGAGCAGATCAAGAAGCCATAGTCTAGATACATAAGGGGATACTATTCAGCAAGAAAGAAGATAAATGCATGTCATTTGTGGCATGGAGTTGGAAGAGATTATGTTAAGTGAAATAAGTCAGAAGTAGAAAGATAAACATAAGATGGTATCATCTATATGTGGAATACAGCGAAACGAGGCAAAGGGTCAGATAAAGTCAAACTCAGAAAACTAGCCTTTGGAAACAGACAAGAATTGAGACATAGAGAGGGGTGAGCACAAACGGGGAGGGAGTTAAAGGACGGTGGTGGACTCTGGGTGGTAAGATCACTATGATAATATTACTGGAAGGGGGAGCCTATAATTCCAAAATACAGATGATGATGTAGACCAATGTTACCATGATAAAAAATTTTAACTGTATGTAATATACCATACCAATATAATGAAGAACAAAACCCACATGGCCATTTTTGTCTCAGTGGAGTCATTTTATTTTAGCATGCTCAAAAGCCATTTATTTGAATCCACCATCTCCGCTTGGTTTCTAGCCAAGGTTTACTCTGCCTCAAGTTGTTTCTCTACCCTGTGCCAGTCCTCTTCAGTTTTGGCTTCTTTTTGGTTGATCTTCAGCGCCACCGAATGGCTGTCTTTGTATCAGTCCTGGAATTTATGGTTGTTATTTGAGATTTGGTGCAAAGAAACCTTTCCAACACTGCTGCCAAGGTTCTTGTTTTATTTTTTATGTTCCTGGGCTTTATTTATTTGTTTGGGCTGTTCCTGTTCCAGGTTTTTGAATTTGTGACTCTTCATATTTTTCGTATCTGCAGATGTTTTAAGAATGTCTAATACAGATTTCTTACTGTGCATCTCTGTACTTCAATTTTGGGAGGGCATTATCAGCTGATGTATTTTCATTTTTATTTCATGTTCCTTCTATTTATTTTGTTTGGAGGTTATCTGCATTTTCCTGGAATCATCCCCCATTTTCTCATGGGCGAGCAGTAACGGAAAAATAAGACTTTTTGAATTTCCTGTATTTTGCAGTCCAAGAGTGCCCTCTTGTGTTGATTCAGAAAACTGTGATTTCTTTAGTAATTATGCTTTTGGGGGAGATAGGGTGGCATCTTTTTGGTTGTTAGTGTTCTACTAGTTATCACTTAATTTTTTAAAAATACGCTTATGTTCCTGAGATGCTAGTGTTTTATTTCTTGATGTGTGTGGTGGTCACAAGGGTGGACTTGGAGATGCAATGAGCTGTATACTTAGGGTGCAGGCATGTTTATATAAATACATTACAAATTAATAAAAAGCTAAAATACACTTAAGTCTCTAGTTGTCTAATGACTAATGTCATGAAACAGTTTAAGAATATGATCTTCTCTTTTCCACTTTTGTTATGACTGTTACTCTAAAAATCGTTCTTTTTGTTCTTCTATTACTCTAAAAATTGTTCTTTGTACGTATACCTGAAAAGCCTATTTTGTAAATACACTTAGTGGCACCTGACAGTTACTGTTTTCAAGTCATTCCATGCTCACTGCCAATCATTTCAACCTGTGCTTTTTATCATGCACAAACGAATTCTTTCTCTTGAATCATCTTGCAGGCAACTGAAGTACAACATCAAATGGTTTTTAGAGGGAAACTGCCCTCATCCAGGAGCAATCCTTCAGTTTCACCATTAAAACCAGCAGGTTTAGTTTTTGATACTAGAGTATAAAAATAGAATTAACTTTTTTATATTGACATTAGATCAGCAACCTTGCTAATGGTTTTTTTAAATTAACTTTTTGTAATGGAGGTAATGATGGGGACCCCCATCAGGTATCACCACCAATGTGCACCCACCACCCACACTCGACCCCCACAAGCCACTATGCTTCCCTCCCTGTTCTCCCCTCTCCTACACTTCCCTGCTAGTGCATTTATTGAGGACGAAAGCTTAACTGTTGATTCCTTGAATTTTCTCTATCAAAAATACCGTCATGTCTGCATTGTAAAAATGTTACACATCCTGTCTGTTGCACCCTACTCAGACTCTAGTCCCAGCCTTCTTGTGAAACAGCAAACATCCTCAAAGAACCACTGGGATAAATTTGAGGTCCACCTCACGCTGCCTCCCCCGCCTCTGTCTAGTATCTCAAATCCTGCCTGGAGTTCAAGTTCACTGTACATGTTCCTCAGGTTTAAGCGTACACTATGCATCATTTACAGCTGTTTTTAGTCAGACAATTCATCTACCATCTGCCAGCATGCCGGGACCAGAAGTACCGCCTGCCTTTTCCTTGGTTTGTAAACTTTATTTCTGTCGACATGCTTCTTGGATTCTTTCTTTACCTTTAAATCTTATCATTAACAAAAATGCATGTGTGTGGGTTGGCTGCTTCACCCTTGCTTAACTCCAAAGAAGCCCAGATGTGGTTTGCTGAGTGCCTAAGGGCAACGTAGCAAGCCACGTTGCTTTTCATTATATTACTGTTTCACAGGAGTCCTTCTGATATGCAGACCTGGGTCTGTATTTGGTTCCGTTAAATATTGCCCTATTTCGCTAATGAGTCAGAGACCGTCCATGAGCAAGCCCTTACAACTGTGCACTAAAAGCAACAATACCCTTGCCTGTGCCACCTTTACATGAATGGACAATTCTGCTATTGTGCCCATGATCAGACCCTTCTCTTCTGGGTGAACTACCCACTGCATGTCCTGCATCATTAGTTTCTTTCTCACTGGCTGAATCACCGTCAGCAGCAAGCAGGCTCCAGAACCCTGTCCTAACAGAAACAAAACTGCCTATGCCATGTGTCTCCTCCAGGTTCCATCCCATCCATGTTCTCCTTCAGAGTAAAGGAGAACTTCACATCAGATTTCCCTTTTCTCTCTCTGTTCAATTTCATCCACTCTCTCCAACCCCCTCACCTGGTCTGTACTTGCAGCACTCCACAGAAACTTCCCTTATCAAATCTCACAACAGCCTCCATCTGTCAAGTATTGTCGCTGCTACTCTAGCTCACTCTCACAGCAATATTCAGGACACACTTCCTTCTGGCCTGTGTGACCATATACTTGCCTGGTTTCCTTCTATCATCACATCTTTTTAAAATCTGTATTCTCCCTAGATGATCTAATTTAACTCCTTGGCTAAAGTTTCATTTACTTGCTTGTCACACACAAACACACACACGCACACACGCACCACACCCTTCAGCTGTGTATTCCCCGGAGACAGGCTTCTGCCTAGTGATGTATTTGACAACTAGACCTGAATATTTAACGGATATGTAAACGAGGAAAAAAGCTCCATGTCCTTTCTTTAAACCTGTTAGTGCTTTATTTTTCCCCATTTCACTAAATGGCCTTACTACATACTCAGGCAACCAACCAAAGACCTAAGGACCACCTGCAATCCTCCCCTTTACTTGAATCCCTGGGCCCTGCCCTTCTCCTGGATGCACCAAACACATGCCAAACCCTTCTGCTTGCATTTCGGTTGCTACCACGACAGCTCAAGTCATCGTCATCTCTTACCATTCCTAGTCATCTAACTTGGCTCTGTGCTTTTATGCTTGTCCTCAATGATACATCATGTCACAGGCAGCCAAGAATGACCCTTTAAAACGGGATCTGTATCATATAACACATAACACATCATGTATCACATCACGTCATCTGCTTAAACCCCCCAGTGGCTGCCCAGAAATAAAGCTCAAGTTCCACAGCACTGTCTCTCATCGGTTCACATTCTGGCATGGAGAGCCAGAAAGAATGACCCACACGTGCCCAGGAGGTGAACAGCTCTAATAATGCCATCGTGTTGTGTTTAAAAGCAATTATAAAATGCACTCCCAACAGTATGGGTTTCCACTGTTCAACTTCTGGTATCATACTTCATAGTTCTGCCACTATGGCAGGCGTGTGATGGTCTCACTTTGGCTGTGGTATCTAATTAGGTGGGCCACCTTTACGTTTCCTGCTTACTGAGCGCGGGTGATACTGTTTTACTCTTGTTGCCCCAGCACGACTACGCAGAGTCCTTCTCCCCTGTTCATTCCCTAACATGTCTGAGTTTGGACAACAAATTAGGTGACACCCTCTTCTTGGTGGGGTTTCTATACTGACAGGAGAGCTCCTTCTTATTCATAGCATTGAGGAGGATACTTAGTGCTGAGGAGGCTCTACGGGGAGAACTTGGGGTGGATGCAGAGGATGGAGTGAGAAACAAACGAAACAGAAACAAAACTTCTGAAGTGGGATTACTCAGGCTGACTTAGGACGCTGGAGTCTTCTAGTTGGTACAAGCAGATGGACTTGATCAATACAATCCAGTAGTTAAAGTCAGAGTTTGTTTAGTGGTTTCTCAGAAATGACTCAAGTTACAAGCAGTATTTGAGAAAGTTGGTCACAGTAGATACAACCACTCACTTCCCCCTCAGCCCATAGTCATTTCCCCCTCAGCCCGTAGTCATGCTCCTTTATACTGGCAGGTCAAAGCTTCTCTTACAAGATGATTTTGAGAAGTCCCCTTCTCTTTGTAAAGACAGTTGGAATGGTGCTATTCAACCACTCCCACACTCAAATATTATCCCACTTCCCTCTCTAATAAAGGAAACCAAGTAGGTTGTATCTTTATTATAGTGATGAGGGGATGGTCCTTTAACATGCTTTATGATGGTTCTAGTCTCAGAATGACCCTGAGAAAGTGTTTTTCTGTAGCTGTATGAACAGGCAGGCCCACCGGGACCCCTAATCTGGAAGGAAAAGGAGCAGAGCTGCCCTAGAAGCAGAGGTCAATGTTCATCCCCCAGCAAAGCACATCTCCTTCTAAGCAACAGCTACCAGACACTCCTGGAACGATGCTAGGACCAAGTGCTAAATTATTTTCTTGCTTAGGACAGCAGTCTAAGGCCATTGCTTCAAAAATGAAGTATGTTAACATTCCAAGCTTCACTCATGCTTAATCACTGGGAAGAATTCTCCCTGGACAAGCTTGAAAAATGTTATTTTCTCCCATTTGGAAAATCCCCGAACAGATGAAGGGTTTTCTTCTAAATCTATGAAAAACTGAAGCAGCTTTTAAAAACCCCACCGGTGGTAAGAGACCAAATAAGGGAAGTTCAGTTCTTTTTCCTGAATTACAAGTGACTTGGACAGGCGCTCACTTATGCACACTTGGCGAACACACGTGACAGTGCAGGGGTTAGAGGTACTGCCCTCAGCAGAGTTGAAAATCCTCCTGTAACTTTTTTTTTGATTGCACATCTATTTTCCTGTAACTTTTGACTCTCCTAGAACTTAACTACTAGCAACCTACTGATGAAAGCCTTACTGATAACATGATGAGCAGATCAACATATTTGGTTACATAAGGCATCCTTACAAAAAAACTAAAAACTAAAACTAAAAGAAAACATATTTATACTACTATGCTGCACTTACTGATACCAAGTTTGTCTTTTTTACAAGAATATCCACCAGGACTCACACTTCAAACCAGCACTGTTCAGAGATGACCTGGACTAGTGTTTGCTGCATGAGATCTAATTTAGTCCTCACCAGGTCATGTGTGGCTCTTCAAATGGCTGGCAATTGCCCTCAAAGCAAGACTATCTGTGAGTTCACTGTGTGAAGCTGTTGGGTGGGAGCCCTGTCAATTGGATTTGGAGTGATGTAGGTGCCCTGTCCACTATGGCAGCCACTGGCCACATGTGGACTTTTACATCTAATTGCTTGAAAATTCTGTTGCTCAGTCCCACTGGCAACATTCCAAGTGCTCTGGTAGCCTCAGGTGGCCATACCGACTGCACAGATAAAGAGTTCCCAGCTGTGGAGGAAGGTTAGTGCTGCTTAGTATCACAGTGAGAAGACTTCACAAGGAACTTTGCATGCACCCTGTGGTCTGCCTCCCACCCATTGTCCTCAGGGCTGAGAGGCCTTGTCTCCTCACTCCTCTACTTCCACTGGCCTCTTCACATATGGAAATCCATAGATTTATTAGGGAGGAAAGGTGTGTGCAGTGACTTCAGAATAGGGTGACAGAAAGCCAAGCCCAGAGGGGCAATGGGCTTGACTTCACTCAGCTCTTGATCCTTCATGTCACCCATCCATCTTGGGTCAGCTGGTCTCATAAATGTGTTCCTGGCCACAGGTGATACGGGGACATTCCTTTCACGCCCTGCCCCCCAGGCCTGCCACACTCCTCACATTGCCCAGGCTTACCTCTTTCACGGCTCACTTCTTTGTTTCTCCTAGCCAATCTCCCGGCACTGGTGGCTAACTTCTCGGGATTAGTAGCTTGCAATATGTACTTAACTGAGCAGAATGAAAACTTGCCATTTCTGGAGAAAGAAGGGAGGCTGTAAGGAAGAGGGCAGAACAAGATGAGGCAGATCACAGGGCGAGAGCAGGATGCGCATAACAAAGACTGTTGTACAATTAGAAGTACTTGCTCATTCTATTGGAATTTATTGGCGATCAGCACATGTGGGTGTAGATTGTAAGGCTCGGGATGAATGAGCTCCCTTCGCTCCTCCTGCCTCTTATCTGATGACACTTTAGCAAAGTTCAATGTCATCATGAAAATACATGAACAGCACACCGATAAATTTGCTTCAACGCAAATATTTGACCAGTTTCTCCATGCAGAAATGCATTGAGCTCATGGGTTATCATTAGTCCTTCGCTGCCATGTAAGGGCTTTCCAAGCATTAGAACCTAAGGAGAGTGAGTGTCTGTGCATGCATGCACACAGAGAAGGCTAGAGGGTGGATGGTGGAGGGAGGACAGGGAGAGGTGAGGAAGGAGAAGACAGCAGATCATGAGTGTCCTTTCACTCACTGTTTTCTTGTAACACTCATGAGGAAAAAAACCCTGCCCACTGCTAAAGGAAGTGACTTAGACACTTTCATAAAGGTGGTTCACTTACATTGGCATTTCATCCATGTTGCCTAGCCCTCATTCCCTGGCAACCACCAATTTGTTTGCATCTATGAGCTTGGCTAAAATTTTGTTTTAAAATGAGATTACAAGGTATCTATCATTCTGTCTTACTTTAGCATAATGCCCTAAGCTCCATTTACATCACAAACAGAAATCTTTTTTTGTAATGGCTGAGTAATAATGCATGGTATATACATACACCAAACTTTATTTCTCCATCCATCCACAGATGGTTGGTTAGTTTGTTTCCATATACTGGCCATTGTAAATAATGCTACATCATTAGAGGATGCATATATTTTGTCAAGTCAGTACTATTTTCTTCTTCAGATAAATCACCCAGGAGGAAGATACCTGTTCATTAGATGTTTTTGATATATGATGCATCTGATAGTGTATTATACTCCAAATTGTTTTCCACAGTGGCTGTACTAATTGACAATTCCCAGCAGCACTGCACAAGAATTCTCTTCATTTCCTTACCATCACTAATTTCTTATTTTTAATAACATCCATGCTGACCAGAATGAGGTGGTATCTCACTGTGGTTTTGATCCATTTCTTGATGATTAGTGATCCCAAGCACCTTCTTTGTGAAAATGTCCATTTACATTTTCTACCCACCTTTTAATCAATTTTTTTTAGTTTTTGGTTATTGACTTGTATGCATTCTTCTGGATATACTTTTGGGTGTAACCCACTATCAAATGCATGATTTGCCAGTATTTCCTCCCATTCAGCAGGTTGTTGATCATTTCCTCGGCTGTGCATAAGTCTTTTAGTTTGATATCGTCCCACTTATCTTTGTTTTCTAACCGGAAAAATACTCTGGACTCATTACAGAAATTGGAATGTGTGTAAAAGCATTAGGGAATTGAAAAGTCCAATCAGTTTCACCATATATTTTTTATTCATTTTCTAAAAAAATTTCTTACATAGATGAATGGTTGCTGGGATGTCTTCCCTCCTCCCCCCAACCCCTATGGTCCTTCGGTTCACGCAGACTCCCCTCGTTGTTTGATGATTTACGTCTAGTCCATAGGTCTCTCTTCCTTTTCTGGGGTTGTGTCTATTTGACAGGTGAGGGACCGTGTTCCTGGTGTACAGCATTCTGTGCGTGAAGGATTGTAGTCTTAGCTTTGCATTAGGCAGCCTGTCTGTGCTCATTTGAGGTTTAACAATGTCTTCTCATTGCTGCCTGCCCATTCCAGTCTATTTTCCCAGTACATCCTTTGCCTCTTCACCCCGCAGCTCTGCCTTCTGGCTTGGGGGGCTTTGCTCCGAGTCATTTTCTGTAGTGAGGGTTCTAAGTGAGGGTTGGCATCCATCGGTGGCTTTTGTGGATGATCTCCACTCTCTCCCTTTGCAGATCTGCTGTGGAGCCAGTTCCCCAACTCTGTGGGCTTCGTACACGGTGTGGGGAGGGGCTCCTTGTTTGCTTGGGTGACATATCCTGGCATGGGGTCTTGGTTCATGCATTCCTGATGAGTTTGTAGGCACACTTTAAAAAATTTTTTTTCTAAATTCCTATAAATTCTTACATAAGTAAATAAGGTAAATGGTTACTGGCATGCCTTCCCTCCTCCACCCCTATCCCCTTGTGTTCACTCAGTCTCCACTCTGTGAAGACTGTTGCCATTTTGTGGACGCACATGGCTGAAGTAGCCATGTGCAGTTTTTGGACTAGAGACTGAACTGGTTGGTAAGATAATCAGACATTTGCTTTTTTTTTTTTTTTTCCCCTAGAGAGTTGGTCTTGCTATGTTGCCCAGGGTAGTCCTGAACCAGCAGACTCAAGTGACCCCTAGCTTCAGCTTCCCAGATAGCTGGGATTACAGGCACACACCACCACACATGGTTGGTAAGATAATCAAAGGGGTTCTTTGTATTCTCAGTGACTCTTGTCTGTTTTGTCTTTTAATGAGTAAATCTGATTTTGCCTCTTCTTAAGATTAGTGTGGTGTTGCTACTGCTCATGTGAACTGGGATGAACCTAAGGAGTAGCTGCATTTAACAGGCCCAGCTGCTCCTGTTTGTAGGTTTAGTTAAGCACCCTGTTTTGTTGGTTTTATCACACGATTTCAGTAGCAGTGTAACAACTAGAAAATGAGGTTGCACATAACTGCACATAACCATGGTATTGACTCAACAGGTTAGAAATTTGTTCTTGGTTTACATTAAAGTCCTGGTGTGGATAGTTGAACTATCACCATATACTCTCTCCATAGTTTGTTCAGGGACCCACACTCCTTTACACCGTATATTCAACATTTGATCCTCAAAGACTGCGTGCTTCAAGGTGGCTACAGGAAGCTTCAGCCATCATTTCACTTTTCCAGGGTGTGGCTGGGAGAGGGACAAGGGAAGAATAACCTTTTTTCCAGCTAAGTTAGCTCTTTGAGTAGCATAGAGGTCTCATTAATCCATGAAGTGGGGAAAACTATGAAGGCAGAACCCCAGCACGTTTTATTTATCACTGCATACTGGCACACAGAAGACTCTAAAAAGTGAAATGAATGGAAACATGCATGGAAATGGATGAATGGATGCTGCAACCACTTAAATATTTTCAAAAATAGTATGAAAAGAAACTATATTTGTTAGATAATTTTACTGAAAATGTACATTTACATTTAGAAGAAATATTAGCTATATACTATACTATCTAGAAATTTTCTAAATACATGGTGAGGTGCCCTGATGGGCATGCGCCTGCAGTCACCAGCTGACCTCTGGCTGGCAGCCGCACCAAGTGCGCAGCCACCGGGTACCCTCTGTCATCAAGCTGGCTGATAGGAGGGCCTCAGGGGCTGGCCCAGGAGACCTGGACCGGCCCTGGGTGTGGGACAACTACAGGCCCTGGGAGGCCTGCGTGGGAGTTGCCCTTGCTCCAGCAAGAGGCGGCTCTGCCCCATGGGGTGAGGGGCATGGGCGCTGGCTTGGGAAGCTCCAGCCAGCTTGGCCTGTGGGGCCCTGATCGGCACGTGTCTGCAGCTGCCAGCCGGCCGCCTCCAGCTGGCAGCTGAATCAATTGTGCACCCACGGAGCACCCTCTGCCATCAAGCTGGTGGGTAAGAGGGCCTTGGGGGCTGGCCCGGGAGACATGGAACAGACTGGCGTGAAGAAAAGACCCACACAGGGTCAGGGAAAATGGAGGGGGGTGGGGGGAAGGTCTTGCCAGTTCACTCTCACTCCACTTAGTCCTCAGGAGGAGCAAGAAAAACAAACTTTGCAAACAGCGATGTAGAACGCATGAGGGACAAGGCACCTGCCAATACAACTGGGCAGGACGCAGGAGAAGGACTATCATAGAACACGATGGACTGGAGAAACAACCATGATGAAGACCTATCACAAGAGTGTGCTACACAAGGAGATCGTACTGGAGCCAGCAACCAGAAGACACCGATGACAGACCCCAAATGAACATGGACTGGGTGCCCAATACAAAGCTAAGGCCTACAAACCATCAAGCACAATGTGCCGTGGCCCTGGAACACAGACCCTCATCCGACAAATGGACACAGCCACAGAAAAAGAGACCAAAGGACCAATGAACCCAACATAAACCAAAAAAAGAACAAAGTCAGATGAAAAAGCCACGATGGGGTTCTCGATCCTTCAAAAGTGGGAGATTCCAAATCCAACGAAGGAACCAGGATGGCGTCTTCAGTTCTCCCCAAAAGGCACAGCTCTGGCATTCTTTCAGCT
>PVHY01023617.1:0-20976 GCA_004024945.1 Uropsilus gracilis
CCTGTCAGGACAATGGTCACCTCAAGACTCCACATGCCACCTCTGCAAGCTTGTGGCCACATGGTAGGTAAGAGCAGGTCATGCCCCAGGCCATGTGCCAGGCCAGCCTCAGTACCTGGCTGTACAGGTGAAAGGTTGGTAGTGGACACGTGGAAGACAGAACCCGGGTCCTGATTGGGGTAGAGAGGGAGGCCCTGCTGGACCACTACCTTGAAGAGCTGAGACCAAACATGGAACAAACAGTGGTGGGGATGTAATGGGGTGAGCCTACAGCAGGGCTCCACGCTGGAGAAAAGGGCTGGGATCCAAGGGCCAGTAGCTCATCTCACAGGTGAAGAGCATATTTAACTTGTCAGTAAGCCCAGAGCCCTCTGAATGGAGAGGACCTGGTCTTCTCCCCATGTGCTGGTCCTGTCCTATCCCTCTTGTGGGTGTGATCAGGACACACCTACCTTCAAAAAGAGCTGCAAAAAGAGCTGGGGCTGTGACTCCCAGTACTCTGCTTGGTGACAGCAAATCTCCATAAAGGGCACTTGAGGAAGCCTACTGACGCCTGCTTGGAAGTAGTCTTCCACAGGGTACCCCTGCCCTCCCCACTCCATACTTTCAGGGTGCCCTCTTTCACCCTGTAGATCTCAAAGTCCAGATGAACCTCCAAATTTCTTGGAGCACTGTAATTTGGGATGAGGGGAAGGTGTTGGCAGGATTCTGCCCCTCTCTGCTTGGTTTAAGACCCTTCATCTCCAGTGTCCCTGCCTTTTCCAACAAAAACCCTCCATATCAGCCCACTGGCTCACTCAGTCTTACAGCGAGAGATGCTAGGCATGATGTTTGCCTACACCGGGTCAGGGGCACCATGGGGGTATCCAGATAAGCAGAGAGGCCAGGCTGGCCATGCAGGAGCTCTGCACCAGGCCTGAATCCACTCCATATGCAACTCTTGTCTGTCTCCTTCCTCAGTGTGAGCTATTTGTGGAACAGCACACATCCCAGCTGCAGACCCTCATGTCCAAGGGCTGGGAGGCTCACACCATCTGCCAGGTACGACTATCCTTAGCCCCTAAAGCCCTGGTCCATGATCCTCAGAGGGAGCAGTGTCCTGGGTCCAAGGCAGCCCAGGAACACAGACCCAGGATTGGGAGGTGCCCCTACCCCACTGTTTTCATAGAGAAAAATCAGTTCCATAGTCAAGAAGCCACAAAAGAACAGAAAAAGTTGGGAAGAGAGAAAGCAGCTTTAAGGAGTGCAGTTTGATGCAATTTTGGGATGGAAGTTGTTTACTCAGCTCTGTGTGCTGGTGGAGGTGCCAGGGTACAAAGGATGTCCTGGAGCAAGCAGCCCACCTCCTCCTGATTTAAAATCAGAGGCCATGGCTGGGGACGGACCTGAGGGGTTCAATGAAGTCACACCAAGCGCACCCACCAGGTGGCAGGTAGAGAGCTGCCCCTTTCCAGGGGGAACTTCTTCAGTCTCTCAGAGGTGGAAATGGGGCAGAGTGCCAGGTCTCAGGCCCTAACATTGTCCCAATAACAGGTCCTGGGGGCATGTGAGACCAGGTCAGCCCTCTCCAGTGTGCCCACAGTCCCCACTTCTGACAAGAACACAAAGTCTTGTTAACTAAGTCCAGGCCTGCAATTGAGGGGAGAGAGTGGGGAGCAAGTCCTGCACTCACTGGGATGGGAAGGAACCTTCTCTGTTCCCCAAGCAGGAACAGGTAGTCACTGCTGTTGTTTGCTTCATCCTCTTCTCACAGGCCACAGACTGTGGGCTTCCAGCTGACCGTGAGGAATGACCCACTTGTTTCCTCTCAGAACCTAATCTTACAGCTCTCTTGGTCTGTTCTGGTCCTCAGGGGATTTCGGCACCTGCCTGGGCTCACAGCCCACCCTCTGGACTGGCTGGTCTTTAGTGCCTGATGCATTCAAGAACTAAACTCAGGGGAAACTAGACATGTCTAATTTGGAGACAGACCCTCAGAATGAAGGCTGGGTGGCATTCAGGCTGTGCCCAGTATCAGGGGAAAGAAACCACCCTGAGACAGACCCAGCAAAGGTGGGCTTGATTGTTCTGAAAGCAAACTGGTTCACTTTACAACTGTACTCGGACTGTCCCCTGACATGATGGTCTAAATGACCAGGGGTAAGAGTTATAGCTGTGAACAAGTGTGACCTGGCCCTCATGGCACTCACACCCCAGGGCTTACCTCATCCATCTGAGAGCAAGCAGCCTGGATTTGCCCCTCAAGCTACTCAGAATTCAAGCTCTTATGGGAAGTGAATGAGAGGAAGAGTTGGTTCCATCCTATAACTACTCCACAAGGACCAGCTTAGTACTATTCCCCTCCCACTGAACAGCTAAGGGAGATGGGGAGTCTGGTGTTGCCCAGGAGACTGGAGCCTTCACATGTCCCAGTGCTCCCAGATCAGGAAAAGCTGACCTTCTGTATCTATGGAAAAAAAGAAAGAGCAGGTTGGCATGGGGGGGCCTGGGTTCTGGTGCCAATTCTGCCATCAACTGATCATAGGTCCCCAGGGAAGATAGGTCACCCATTCTCTGGCACTCATTTTCCTCAGTTGCAATGGAAAAGTTGAGCTTGCCTCTAAGACTCAGGCTCTCCCCCACAAGAAGGCCCTCCCTCACACTTCTTTAAACTGGTAGACCACAAGTCCACAGCTTGTACATTCAGTCCTGTCAGTGTTATCTATCCTATTTCAAACCACAGCCTGAACCAGAGCCACTTCCAAGTCTCTGGGTGTGAAGCTGCAAGTGCAACATCCTCTGGAGGAGGTCTGTGACAGTGGCTTCCAGTCACAGCCAGCCTTCATACCCCACAACAGCCAGCCCAGTTTCCACAGTCTCCCTGGGCTAAGCCTAGGAAACTCATTGGTCACACAGCCCTTCCCTGGCCCCAAGAGAACAGCAGGGTAGAAGCCAGGCCCTGCCTCATCTGATCTCCATGTACTCAAGATGGGTGGCTTTTACAATTTTTTTTGCTGACACTTTCACACAATTCAAAAAAGATAGCATCAATATGTATAACCTCTAATCAACGAAGTAAAGAATAAAAATGAATCCCTAAAAATGAAATTGAAGGAGACCCAGGATTTTAGAGTTGCAATAGATGAGCTCAAAAATGTAGGAAAATCCATGGAAGCAAATTAGATGAAATAGAAGAACGAATCATCACACTTGAGGGTACAGCAAGAGAGGATGAAGAGAGAAAAAGAGAGAGATAAAGTAAGAAGACTGAAGAAAAGCTCAGAGATATGTCAGATTCCTTAAAGAAAAGAAACATAAGAGTAATAGGAATCTCAGAAGGAGAGGAGAGAGTCATGGGAATTGAAAGGCTATTTAATACAATAATAGAGAACTCCCCCAATCCAAAGAAATAAATGAAAAAAGACATACAGGAAGTAAAAAGGACACCAAATTACTTTACTGAAAGAAAAGCCACAGCAAGACACATCATAGTAAAACTTCCAAGAACCCAAGATAAGGAAAAAATAATGAAAACGACTAGAGAAAAGAAACAGATAACTTACAAAGGAAAATCCATTAGGCTGATCTCAGATTTCTCTGAAGAGACATTCCAGGCAAAGAGAACAGAGTCACATCTACAAAATACTCCAAGAAAAAAAGTGCCAGCCAAGAATACACTACCCTGGAAAACTATCCTTCCTCTATGAAGGAAAAATTAGAACCTTCTCCAACAAGCAAAGTCTCCAGAAATTTGCTACCACTAAACCCTCACTCCAAGAAGTCTTGCAGGAGGCCTCAACATCAAAGTCATAAGATAGACAAACAAACAAACAAAAAAACAAAATCAAAACCCCACAATGACCACCAGAAAACCATTAGAATCTCAAAACATCAATAATCACCCTAAATGTCAATGGTCTAAACTCAGCAATCAAAAGACGAAGAGTTGCAGCCTGGATCAGAAAACAGTACCTAACATTCTGCTGCCTCCAAGAAACACAAGTGATCTCTAAGGATATGCATAGACTGAAGGTGTAGGGCTGGAAAATACATTACAAGCAAATGGCCCCTACAAATGGCCCCATTTACAAATGGCCCCTACAAAAAAGCAGGGGTTGCCATCCTTATATCAGACAGAGCAGACTTCAAATTTAAAAACATGACAAAAGATAAAGATGGCCACTACCTAATGGTAAAGGGGTCAATCCACCAATAAGACATAACAATAATCAACATATAAGCATCTAACGAGGGAGCACCAAAATTCATAAAACAACTACTAGTAGAACTGAAATGAACTATTGGTGCAAATACATATGTGCTAGGAGATTTTAACATGCCACTCTCACCAAAAGACAGATCAACAAAACAGCAACTACACAAATACACAAAAGCTTTAAAGGAAGATCTAGACCAAATGGACCTAATAGATATATACAGGACACTGCATCCCCAAGGAAAAGAATACACTTTCATTTCAAAAGCACATGGTTCATTCTCTAAACTTAATCATTCATTAGGCCACAAGACAAACCTTAAAAATACACAAAGATTAAAATAATGCCAACCGTTTTTCTCTGAAAATAAAGGCATCAAACTAGAAATCAATAATGAAAAAAAAATAAAGAAAGTAACACTACATGGAGACTGAATTTTTTGGAAGATCACTGGGTAAAAGAGGACCAAAGAATAAATTAAAACATACATGGAGACAACAACAAAGTTGACACAGCATTCCAAAGTGTGCCACAAAAGCAGTATTAAGAAAACACTATTTCAAAAGGACATCTATATGTGCATGTTTATTGCAGCTCTGTTTATAATTGCTAAGAATTGGAAACAAAGCAAATGCCCCAAAACCAACGATTGGTTAAAAAAAAAAAGTGGTACATGTACACGATGGAATACTACGCATCAATCAAGGAGGACAAACACATGTCATTCACAGCAACCTGGATGGAACTAGAAAGACTCATATTAGCAGAAATAAGCCAAAAAGAAAAAGAAGTATAGGATGGTCTCACTTATATGATGGATATAGGGAAAAACAAACAAACGAATAAGAAAGAATGAAAACAACCAGTGGGATTGAACCATGGAGCAAGAGAGGAGGAGGGGGAAGAAAGTGGGGGAGGGAAGAACACAAAAGATCAGGATGGTTAACAGGTGTTAGCAAAGTGGGAAAGTCCCGGGGTACACAATAATGCAAAAATGTAATATAAATATAAATACACATATATATGCAAATTAAAAAAATTTAAGTTAAATTAAAGAAAAAAGAACAACCATCACAGAGATAGTTAACATTCTCTGTGGATATCTCTTCTATCCTATTTCCCATTATACATTCCCAGAAATAATAATTAGTACACTGGATTTGATGCTTGTCATTCCAGTGTTATTTGAAACTCTTAAATCACACATCAGTAAACAATATATTATTTTGCTTGGCCATAATTTCATAATTATGAAATATTCCAAAAATTATTAAAAAAAAATCTCCTAACTAGGATATTGGAGAACATCTGCATTTATTATTTCTATAATTTCATGTTGTCTTAAAGTTTTAAAACTTGTAATATTTGTCATATTGATATCTTGTTGTATCCTAATTTGCACACTGATATCTTGTTGTATCCTAATTTTCTTTTACTTATACGTTCTAAGCCTGAAATAAACTGTATAGTTAAAAAAGATATTATAATGAGGTTATAAAAGATATTGTTGCGATGTTGGTAATTAAGCTCAACAGAAAACATTTCATTAAAAGAGACAGCTTGCAGAGATAATTTTTAAAAAACAACAGCAACAACAAAAAAGCAGTATTAAAGGCCGGGCACGGTGGCTCGTGCTTGTAAGCTTCAGCCTATGAAGCAGCCGGGGCTAGGGATCGTGGTTCGAGTCCCGCCTGGGGCTTGTAGCGAGACCTAGTTCCAAAAAAATAACTGGGCGTGGTGGCGTGCGCCTGTAATCCCAGCTACCTGGGAAGCTGAGGCTGGGGATTGCTTGAGTCTGTGGTACCCCGGGCAACGAGAGCCTGCAGTTCCACAGGCAAAACTAGCAAGACCTAGTCTCAAAAAAAAATTTAAAAAGCAGTATTAAGAGGAAAGTTCATAGCAATACAGGCCCAAATAAAAAGAATTGAAACAGCCCAAAGAAATACTCTAATCTCCTAATTTGAGGAACTAGAAAAGGTGCAACAACAACAACAACAACAAATCCAAAACCCAGCAGAAGACAAGAAATAGCAAAAATAAAAGCAGAGACAAATGAAATAGAAACCAAAAAGACCATCGAGAGGATAAACAAAACCAAAAGTTGGTTCTTTGAAAAAAAAAAATAAAATTGATAAACCCCTTGCAAGGCTTACAAAAAAAAGAAGAGAGAAAACTCAAACAGGATCATAAACGAAAAGGGAGATAGTACAACAGACCCAGCAGAAATCCAAAAGGTAATTAGAGACTACTACGAACATCTATATGCAAACAAATACAACAACCTAGAAGAGATGGAAAATTCCTAGAACAATACAGTCATCAAAAATTGAACAAAGGAGAAATCGAGAACTTAAACAGGTCAGCCAGAAGCAGTGAAATTGAGGCAGTCATCAGAACACTCCCTAAAAACAAGAGCCCAGGTCCAGATGGTTTCACAATTGAATTCTACCAAACATTCAAAGAGGAACTAACACTGGTACTGTTAAAACTCTTTCAAAAAATTGAGAAAGAAGGAAAGCTACCAAATATGTTCTATGAAGCAAACACTAATTCCAAAACCAAATAAAGATAGTGTAAAGAAAGAGAACTACAAACCTATCTCCCTAATGAACACAGATGCAAAAATTCTAAACAATATCCTGGCAAACTGAATCCAACATGCATAAAAAGGATTATCCATCATGACCAAGTAGTATTCATCCCAAGGGCACAGGAATGTTCAATACCTGAAAAATCAATCAACATAATCCATCACATCAACAAAGAGAAAAACAAAAGCCATATGATCATATCAATAGATGTGGAAAAAGCATCCAATAAAGTTCAGCATCCTTTCATGATGAAAGCCCTGGAAAAGACTGGTATAAAAGGAACATACATCAACGTAATAAAAGCTATATATGACAGACCCACAGCAAATATCATCCTCAATGGGGAAAAAATGAAATCATTTCAGTTAAGGTCTGGCACTAAGCAAGGATGCCCATTCTCTCCACTCCTTTTCAACATAGTTCTGGAAGTCCTAGCTAGGGCAATAAAACAAGAGAAAGACGTAAAAGGAATTCAAATAGGGAAAGAAGAAATAGAGCTATCATTATACACAAATGATATGGTACTCTATGTAGAAAGCTCAAAAAAATCGACAGAAAAACTAATTGAAATAATAAATCAATTCAGTAAGGTAGCTGGATACAAAATCAACACACAAAAATCAACAGCATTCATATATGCAAAGAATCAATCAGAAGAAGAAGAAATTTAAAAAACACTCCATTTACCATTGCACCAAAGAAAATTAAATACTTGGGAATAAACCTAACAAAAGAAGTAAAAGACCTATACAAAGAAAACTATAAAACATTCTTAAGAGAAATAGAAGATGATGTTTAAAAATGGAAAGACAGTCCCTGTTCATGGATCAGAAAAATCAACATTATCAAAATGACCATACTACCAAAGGCAATCCACAGATTCAGTGCAATTCCAATAAAGATCCCAATGACATATTTTAAAGAGATAGAACAAACATTACTGAAATTCATATGGAACAACAAAAGACCCTGAATAGCCAAAACCCTCTTGACAAACAAAAGAGAGAATGGAGGAATTGCTATGCCAGACTTCAAACTATACTACAAAGCTGTAGTATAATACTTAAAACAGCATGGTACTTGTACAAAAACAGACAAACAGACCAATGGATCAAAATCAAATACCCAGAAATAAAACCACATATAAGGTCAACTAATCTTTGATAAAGGGGCAAAAAAAAATACTCTGGAACAAGGATAGCCTCTTCAGTAAATGGTGCTGGAAAATTGGATCAAAATATGTAAAAACATGGACCAGGACAACATCCTCACACTTTGTACAAAAATTAACTCAAATGGATAAAGGACTTGGATGTGAGACCTGCAACCATAAAATACATAGAGGAAAACCTGGAATTGCACCTCAGAAATCCATTTTGGGAAACAACTATGGCTGGCAAAAAATGAAGGAAAACATAAACTATAAAAAAACATAAATAAACTATAAAATAACTATATCAAACTAAAAAGTTTCTGTACAGCAAAAGAGACAATAAACAAAACAAAAGAAACCCACGGACTGGGAGAAAATTTTTGCCCTTCAGACAAGTGACAAGGGTCTGATAACAAAGATCCACAAAGAGCTCCTGCAGTTGAACAAACACAAAGCAAAAAACCCAGTCAAAAAATGGGGAGAACTAAAAAGACACTTCACAAAAGAGGAGATACAGATGGCTAATAGGCATAAGAATGCTCCATATCACTAATAATCAGGGAAATGCAAATTAAAACAACATTGAGATACCTTCTTATACCAGTAAGAATGGCCCATATATAAAATGGACAACAACAAGTGTTGGTGTAATGTGGAGAAAATGGAACTCTCTTACACTGCTGGTAGGAGTGCAAACTGGTTCAGCCACTATGGAAGACTGTGCAGAGGACCCTCAAACAATTGAAAGTGGAATTACCATTCGACCCAGCAATCCCACTACTGAGAATCTACCCAGAGGACATGAAAACACTAATTCAAAAGGACACCTATATGTGCATGTTTATTGCAGCTCTGTTTACAATTGCCAAGATTTGGAAACAAACCAAATGCCCCAAAACCGACAATTGGCTGAAAAAATTGTGGTATATGTACACTATGGAATACTACACATCAATCAAGGAGGACAAACATATGCCATTTACAGCAACATGGATGGAACTAGAAGGACTCATATCAGTAGAAATAAGCCAAAAAGCAAAAGAGGAATAGAGGATGGTCTCACTTACATGATGGATATAGGGAAAAACAAACAAACGAATAAGGAAAATTAGAATCAACCAGTGGGACGGAATGGAGCAAGAAAGGAGGAGGGGGAAGAAAGCGGGGGAGGCAAAGGGCACAAAGAGCTGGATGGTTAACAGGTGTTAAGGAAATGGGAAAGCCCTGCAGTACACGATAACATAATATAACTATATATACACACATATATGCAAAATTTTAAAAAATTAAATTAAATAAAAAAAACAGCCATCACAGAGATAGTTGACATTCTCTGTGGCTATCTCTTCTATCCTATTCCCCATTATACATTCCCAGAAATAATAATCAGTACACCGGATTTGATGTTTGTTATTCCTGTGGTATTTGAAACTTTTAAATCACACATCAATAGTATATAATTTTGCATAGTTTATAATTTTGTAAATATGTATTGTAATATGTATGCCTATCTGTAAACCTGTTTTCTTTCCACAAAAGAAATAAAAAATAAATAAATAAATTTCTATACAAAAAAAACAAAAAGAAAAGAGGAAGGCAATATTAGTTTACCTCAAAGCAAAGTGGGCATGAGCTCATAATAATGGAAGAGAAAGCTCCATTCAGACATCTGGGCTTGAACAGTTTCTAAGAATTGGTAGAAGTGGCCAGTGTGTGATTTAGAAGATCTCTGAGACCCACTCAACCTCCTATGCCCTTAAAGAGAAAAATTTAAGGTTAATGAAAAACTACAACCAAAAACTGAGTTGTGCATAGCATGATTAAGAAGTCAGGCCCTTAAGGGTTAACAGTGTGGGTCACTCTAGCAGATAACTGAGGTGCAGGCTAAGGGTTAAACACTCAGAAGAGGTAGTTTGAGGAGGTCAATCCCCTGGGGGCTCTTAAGCAGCTTTGCTTAGTTTATATTAGCTAATTGGACAACATAAAATTTAGTATGAGGTTTTTTCTTTCCTCCCATTTCTATATTACAGATAACTTGTTGGGAATTAACTTTACTACTTAAGTCTTTAGGTAACTGAATTTTCAGTGATACTGTAACAGGAAAGAGTAACCGATGTAGCCATCACCCATGACACTGGAGACTGGGAACCTCATTTGGGAAAGTTTAAAAATCTGTTCACTTGGAAGAATGGTAAGCAGATTGTTAGGCAGGAATACAGAGTTGTTTCCTTACTGGTGTGTGTGTCTAAAAGAATTCATATGGAAACTGAGTCAACAACTAATGTTGCCAGTCATTAGTTGAGTGACTTTCAGCTCCAAATTCACCTTCTTTGACTTCACTGTGAAAATGGAGGTGGATCCTTAAGATTTTTTTCTTGACACCTTTGTCCGAACAGGTCTCTGGAGACACACTTCAAGAAGAGACTCTAAGTCCTGTGTATTAGTAAGTCAAAATTTATTAGTAAGTCAAAATTGATGACAACTGAAACATTTATCAACAGGAGGATAGGTGATCATGGAATAGTCACACAATGAAACAGTGCTCAGCAGCACCAGAAGGAGTTAAATGCCTCATGCACATGACAATATGGACAAATCTCACACAGGATGATGATTCAAAGAAGTGAGAAACTTGAGAATACATTCTGTATCGTTTTATTTACTTACATTTCAAAACTAGAGAAAGAAGCACCCTGGAGTTTAGGAGTATGTGTTCAGTGATAAACTGTAAGGAAAAGCAAGGCTGTGATCATCACTAAGGGCAAGTAGTGGGGAAGGCAGAGGGGCTTGGAGATCATTGGTTGGGCTCTTGACCTGGGTGGTAGTTACACGGATATTCACTTCATAATAAACCACTGTGCTGTACATTTTATTTTGTGCACATGTTTGAATTTGTTTACATTTACAATTAAGAATGGCTTAACTTTTGTGGGACTCAGAGGAACAAGTTTGAGCCCACCCAGGCTTCTGAACCACAGAACTGTCAGGTCACGAGTGGGTGTGGAAAGTCACTGAGTTGGTGGTAATTGTTAGGGCAACAGGGGAAAATTAATAGACATCATGGACTGATGTGGGTCATAGAGGTGATTTCTAAACCTTTTGCACTAAAGGGGTCCTTGGAGACAGGGCTCTGGGGATTTGGGGCTTCTGGAAACAAACCAAGAAAACTTAATAAAATGTTCGGGGAGGGCACAGTATCGACCCAGGTGACCATAGTTGGATCTGGGGAGTGGAGGGAAGGATGGGTATTTGACTTCCTGAGCTGGCAATTAATGGAAAATAAGAGAACTCCAACCCGGCTTTTTTGAGGACAGATCCAAATGTAAAAGTTGAAACTTAAAGCTCAAAGAAAACAAGAGGATATCTTCATGATCTTAAAGAAAGCAAAACATGAATTTAAACCTCAAAAATCCCCTTTCAGGACACATCTACAGATGCTGAAAAAATGAAGGAAAATGTAACAGCTGGGACCACATGAAAGTAATAATCTTCTGTACAGTAAAAGAGAAAATAACCAAAAAAAGAAACCCAAGTGAATGGGAGAAAATTTTTGCCTTCCATACAAGTGACAAGGGTCTAATAACAAAGATTCACAATGAACTCACATAACTTAAGAAAAATAAGATGACAAAAAGCCCACTCAAATAATGGGGAGAATTAAAAAGAAACTTCTCCAAAGAGGAAATACAAATGGCCAATAGGCATATGAAAAAATGCTCCATATCACTAATAATCAGGGAAATGCAAATTAAAACAACACTGAGATGCCATCCTACCCAAGTAAGAATGGTGTACAATAAAAAAAAAAATCACAAAAACAGGCAGTAACTAGTGCTGGTGTGGATGCGAGTGCAAACTGGTCCAGCCACTATGGAAGTCTGCGTGGAGGACCCTCAAACTACTAAATTTGGGATTACTATTTGAACCAGCGATCCCACTACTGGGAATCCAAAGGAATTTGGAATTACAAAGGAATTTGGTTACTGGGTAACCAAAGGAAACCAAAACACTACTTTCAAAGGACACTTGTACTCACATGTTTGTCGCAGCACTATTTACAATTTCCAGTACATGGAAATAATCCAAATGCCCCAAAACTGATGAATGGTTAAAAAAGTTGTGATATATTTACACAATGGAATATTATTCATCAATCAAAGAAGACAAACTTATGTCATTCTTAGCAACATGTAAGGAGCTAGAAGAAATCATGTTAGCAGAAATAAGCCAGAAAAAAAAAGAGACATATGGGATGGTGTCATGTAGATATAGGGAAAACAAACAAGCAAATGGACAAGAAAAATTTAAAAGAACCAGCAGAACTGAAGCACAGAGCAAGAAAGGGGGAGAAGAGTAACTTTAGGGGAGGGGGAGGACACAAGAGATTAAAATGTTTCACAGATGATAAGGTGGTGGGAGAACCCCTGGGGTAGACGATGATGTGAAAAATATATGTATATATAAATGTATATACACATATGCATGTGTAATCAATTAAAATTGTATTAAAAAATAAAACCCCTATGCGACCACGAAAAAAAATAAGCAAAACAATTTTTAGGAAAATAAAGAAATAATAACCACCATATGGGAACTCCTCGGGGGTGGAGAGCTGACTTGATTAGTCCTGGAGACCCCATGTGTAGGAAGAGGGTGAGACCTGCATATGTGTTCTTCACAAGGGACTCCAGAAGTATGGTTGGAGACTTTGACTAACGATTGGCACTAACTTCAGTACCCCCCACAGACACTGGAAAATTTGGCTTATCAGGTACCCCACAGCAAAGAAAGATGTGAGTCATCCTCAGGGCCTCCTTCACCTTTATTAATGTGGTCTTTACACAGTAGACCAAGGTGTGCAGAGCAGAGGGCACCTACTGAGAGGAGGAGGAGTGTCTCTGCTGCCTTGAAAAGGGGAGCAGTTGTGTAGAAGTAGAGACAGTTGGAGCAGAGAAGAACAGAGGTTTGGAATCTAGGCTGGGTTTAAATCCCTCGTCCTCTCGTTTCCTAGCTGTGTCTCCCTGGGCAATTTACCAAACCTTCTGCTCCACCATGATGGCCTGGGCTCTCCTGCTCCTTGCCTCGATGCTCCTGGACACCCCAGGTAAGGATGGTTCTCGGTGTAGATTGTGACAGCTCCTCCCAGACCCATTTTCTTGGGCTCACTGAGGCATGAGCCTCATCTAGAGGGTAGGCAGTTTAGATTCCTGGGTCTCTCACCATCCTGATGGTGGCCAGGTTTTCCCACAGAGCCAGGTTCAACACATTGACCTGACTGATGGGAAGACAGCCAGATTGAAAAAGTGAATTCTAGTCCCAACTCTGGGGGTCATGCTTTGTGGTCTGAGTGCTGCCCACACCCCCATTTCTAGGTCTGTGTCTCTTCATCTGTGCCATGAAGATTATTGGTCTTCACCAGAGGGCATGACGCTTCTTCTGGATCGTATGACTGGGATTGGTGCAGGGCTGGTAGCAGTACTGGGCGTTAACATTCCACTTAATCTGTGTGTGCACATGTGTATGTTTATGTAAGTGTGTATATTTGTGCGTGTGTGAGAGCTGGACAGAAGAGGTAGTATGGAAGTGACAGAGGGTAGTCTTTTCCTTCCAGCTTTCTGAAGAGCTGGAGAATATGTCTATGTTCTTGAGGATAGCTGGAAGCAGTCCTGCAGTAGTGTGAAGAGAGGTCTCTTGGAGGACACACAGATTTGTGTCTTGGGACCTGGCCACCCCTCTGGCTCCCTGTCATGCAGGACAACTAGACTCTCCCTTCCCCTTCTACTTGTGGATCAAGGTTGATGTTCTTCCTTCCCAGGTCTTCCTGGGGACGATCCAGCGCCAGTGTACCTGTGTGATGGGGATCCATTTGGCCAGTACCTGACTCAGGAGGGCCTCCAGGTACACATGTGTTCAGCTCCTGGCCACCTCCTGCAGCCCCTTTACTTCCTGCGCATTTTGTCTAGATGTTCCCTCAAAAAGTCCTCCAGGTCTGACCAGACACTTAAGAGGGTCAAGTTCTGGCCTGTGAAGGTGTTGTGTGGGGGAGGTGCTGGGATTTCTCTGTCCTGGTGACACTAGCAGGAAGGGGGACAGGGCCAGCCAGCCTGATTCAGGCTGAAGTACTAATGAGCATAAGTGACCCAAAAAGTTGTGGAAACCACTAGTCCTCTCTGGTTCCCCCAAGGGCTCTGAGAGACCACCATAGGATCATCTTTTCCTGACAGGGTGACCTGATTACCAAAAGTGAAGGGGAATACATCGCCTGTTCAGTTTGTAAGAAGATAATTCGGAAGTTGGTGAAAATGGTTGGAGAACAACCAGATGAGGTAACAAGGGCTTGTGGTCAATGATGCTAGTGGGGACGGGGGGCGGGGGTCACTAACACTCCTGTCCTGGGGTGTTGCTGGGGTTGGAGATTATCTCACCTGAGCCAGAACTTTTCAGCACAGGGTCTCTGGGTCCCTCATATAGATGCACTTCAGGACTCCCTGACATACTGGGAGTGAGAATTTGGGAGGAAGTATGTTGTATGCCTGGTTTCTGTCAAATTCTCAGAGAAAACTTCTCCCCAAAAAAGGTAGGACCCTTTCCCCTGACCTATTGCAGCGCTCTGAGAGGCTTTTCCAGGGGATTCTGGACAGAAATGACAGACAGATCTGTCACTTCTGACTTTGTGCTCCGAGCCTCCATTTTCTTATCTGTGGAGTGGGATCTAATAATTGCTGGCTTGTAAGTACCTAAAACCTGTTCAGAGTACTATTGTGGGGTGTGCTTAGCTCCACTTTGACACTGAGAATATATTTAGCCAGTAGCTAGATCATTGCCAAGGACCATTGTTTCACCCTCCTTCCCTCCTCCTCTCCTTTGTACCCCCAACTTGACTTTGGGGCTCCCCCTCAACTATGGAAGCTCATATTTATCCTCCATTGAGATGGTGTAGAAGATACTTCAAAATTGAATGAGTCAAGGCTCTAAACCCTGACCCTCCTCACCTTCCCACAGTTGGAGCCCCTCAGTGAAACCCTTCTCAGTGGAGGCCCCAGTCAGGTTCTGGAGCCAGAAAGCCACCCAGACAGAGTCTTTAAAGTGGGTCTAGCTGCTGGGGGCACCATTCTCTACCCAGAAGACAGGACAGCTGTGCAGGGAACTGAGACCTGGCAGGGCAAAGTGTTGTCTTCTCAGGAGTCCCTGATGTCCGGACTGGGGCCAGGCCTTGTGGGGCAGGCAGAGAGGGTTTATTCTTGTCTCTAATTCTGAGACCACAGGTTACCAGTACTCTCATGTCCAGAGCTGTCCAGACTCTTCCCAGAGTGGAACTGCTGGGCAAGACTAGCTGAATTCTCATGTCCTCCTGTCACTGCTTTGCAGGACGCCATCACGCAGGCTGCGTCCCAGGTGTGCAGCAGGATGGGGCTGTTGAAAAAGCCCTGTGGGTACATCATGAAACAATTTATTGGTCACATCTCCAAGGACATCATGGATGGCAAAAATTTTCGTGACATCTGTGTGGACCTCAAAATATGCAGTCCTAAAGCAGGTAAGTGCAAAGGTAATAGCAGGGACTCCCTGCTGAAGGCACCAGACAGCCTCCCCAAGTGCATGCAATGTGGCTTAAACATACAAACATGCAGCTGTTGCAAGCAGCTTCTGGGTGCCCCTTCAAACCTCATGGTTATGACAAGTCTCTTTCTATTCCCAGCATCAGATAGTGGACAGAAGTTGGGTAGGTGAACTTGACCTAGAAATGTGTGAGAAACACTCATTAAGTATTAGGATTTTTGCATACAAGCAACTGCAGACTTAAATTAGATTTCCTTTCTCTTCCACTGTGTGATCTTAGGTAAGTAACTTAACTTTTCTGAACTTTTCATTTTGGAAGAGGGAGATATTAATCCCTATTTCAGAAGTTGGAGTCAGGATTGAAAGAGATCATACCTGAAGGTCTTGTCACCACAGACGTGCACTCAGACTGTGATATTCAAAAGACATCAGAGCCCGCATCACACTCTAGTGCCCCAGCCCAGCCCAGATCCCTGGGCAAGGGTGCGGGGGTCACAATTTTTGCTTTAAAACTGGAGGCCTGTAAGCTGTATGTTTTTGGCTGCTGTCCTGCTGGGCAGAGAGGGCTCTCTGGGTCTCTTTCCTCAGGGCCACCCAGACTGCGGGGAAAACAGGTCGCAATGCTGGAGATGGGGCTGAGCAGGGGCTTGGGGTTGGTTCTGGGAGCCCACCAAGTGCTACTCATGCTTTAGGACTTGAAGCTGGCAGAGCTGGGGTCCCCAGTGATGTGAGGACCCTGACATTTCTTTTGTTGGAACCTGTAGCTTTTATCTTCAAAGTCCCCAAATCTCATTGACTCTTGACCTATTTCTAGCATGTGATTCTGGGCAAGTTCAACTTTTAACCGGTAGCTCTGATTCCCTCCCCCAAATACCCCCATGAACCTGCCCACAACAGACTCTTCTCTCCACTCCAGGTCTCATCTGAGCCTCCACCTTGGGAAAGACCACAGAAATTCCAGCTACCTCTTCCAGCTTCTTCCTTCCTAAATTCAGATTCTACCCTTTTCACTTAAGTCCCACAACTTACCTTCGCCTCTCAAGAAAATAAAATGTCATGAAGTTTAGTTGCCATATCTTTTCCTTTGGCTGCGCCATGCACATGTGTTTTATGTACTCACTTGATATTGTCTCTGATGTGTCCTACACACTTTCCAGATGCCAGGGAGCTAGTGGTAAATGAGGCAAAGGTGGCAGCTCTCAGGCTTTTACAGTGATCTCCACCCCACCTGCCACTTAGGGTTTCACTTTCCAATGTTTCAGTTGCTGGAGGTCAACAGAGGACGGAAAACACAAACCCTAAGGTATTTTGAGAGAGATCACACTAAGTCATTTCTGCTACCACATGGTTTAATTGTTGTTACTCTCCCACTGTGCCCAGTTTGGAAACTGAACTTCATCATAGGTGTGAACGTGTAGGAAAGAGACACGTCAGGCTCAGTATTATTCTCAAATTTAGACATCCACTGGCAGAATTGAAAGGTGACCCCCATGTATAAGGGAGGACTCCTAAAGGTCAGATAATAATTGATTCAGCACTCATCATCCCCACACTTTAAGAGTCTGACGTGCCATAAGATATGCCCCCGGAAGCTCTCAGCCCAGCTGCGGAGGGTGGAGTTCTATACCCACCCAGCAGGGTGGAGTTCTATAGTAAGCAGCAACAGAAGCCCACCCTGCTGCCTGTCTTGGGAGACAACCTTCTTTTGCTATTTTCGGGAAGCACATTAGTTAAGCTTTTATTTATTCATTTATTTATTTATTTGCTTTTTGGCTTACTTGCAAGCGTATCCTGGCTTAAATTTAAAAAAATGTAATTTATTAGTGCAAAAATCCAGAAATTTATGGTGTCACAAGAGTTCTGTTCTGTTTCTCAGAGGGTCTCTCTAGTGTTCCAACCTCTGTATAGGAAAACTGACCTCAGGCTAGCTTCCCTCTTGGTAACTGAACTGACTACATCAGGTCAAACTTCTTATCTCAATAGATCATCAGAAGGGATGGAGTTCTTTGCTAGCCTCTCTTCAAAAGCACCCTGGGAAGGGAAAGGAATCCTATCCCAAAGCTGGTCAATTACCTTTGTCTCATAGACCTGAGAGAATCAAGTCCACATCTTGAACCAACCACTGTGTCCAGGTATGTATTCATTAGCATAGGCCCCGTCGGGTCACACTGTTGGGGCTGAGATGGGGCCACCCTGTCCAGCCTATTTTGTTGAGAGTGGACATGAAAATATGGGAAGACTGTTGCTGGCGGAGGAATAGGTGTATGTGGATGCAGGCAACTAGCATTCAATCAAAAAAGAAAAACAGGTCAAGGTACTCTCAATAGTGAAACCAGGAAAAATTTGAATGTCAAAAGAAATCATGACATTAACAGATTTGTTACTCATTAAGTAAATTAGAATATTTAATTCATGTAACAAATAAATAATAGATATAAAAAGAATACATAAATTATATAATAAATAATAAAATAATCAATAACACATACATAAATAATAATATAGAAATAGTAATAATATAAAAATACATTTATACAAGTCATAAGGGGTAAAATAAGGAATAAAACTGCAACAGAAAAAAAAGTGCTACCTTACAGTAGAATGTCAATTGATCAATGTAGACAAAGTGACCATGTATGTTCTTGCATAACATTTACTAATATGATAATAATTTATAAATTTCATCATTTGTTAAATTGATAGTGGAGAAACCTCAGACAGATGGTGGAAGTTGGTACATCAGAAATAGGTAGCAGTTTCTTCCAGTGTATTCATGTAAGAATCAATAGTTCTAAATGTTAGTCAGCTATTTGTGGTTAAAAAAATGGCTTTATTTGCCTGTAATAAAGAAGCCTCTTTTCCAAAAGACCACAGCTACATCTCTGGGTGAGTGAGACTCAGGGGCGAAGAGACTGAAGTTCCCAGGATGTTATTTATACTAAGACATCAAGGGGGTCAGCTTAGGGCCCTCTGCACCTTGCTCCCAGTCTCCACCTTACTGCACTTCTGGCTTCAGAGCGTGAGCTGGCCACCGGAGGGTGCCAGGGTGCTCTGCCATACCTGGAAGTCTCCTGAGGAGTGTGAAACAGGCTAGAGCACTTGCCAGCCAGTGTGAAATCCTGCCGAGGTGAGTGACACCATTGAAGTCTGTGACTGTGTGACAGTTTGTTCCCCACGTGACTGCAGTCAGCAGAGCCCCACATCATCTACCATGGACATAGCCTTGAGCATGGAACAAACCTCTGTGGTCCTAAGCTGATAAACTTTAGACTTTTATAGTCGTCATTTACTCAGACTGAGTCTTCTGGTGGCAAAGGAGTGAGTTTGTTGTGTTTCCTCAGGGAGACAACCAGCTTTCTGAGAAAAGGGACACTGCCTTCTCTCTCAGGCACTGTAAGCCTGATGCAGAGGCCTAGACAAGGGGTCTCAGCCATGGTGACCAGCCAGCCAGCGTGAAGAGGAACTCAGAGCTCTGCATTATAGGTGGCCCTGAAACTCCCTAACATAGCCAACATGCTCTGCATGGTGACGTTATAATGGAGGCTAAATAGATAAATTTAGTTGCAGACATCAAAGAACATATAAAAGTGAAAACTGTTACCTAACTTTTTCTCCCTGAGGTTTGTAATTACAGAGTAATAGCTAGAAAACCCTGAGCTGAACATCAGGACAGGCTGGAAACTGAAAACCCATATCTGAAAAGCCACTTCCCAGAGTAGGTGCAGCTGAAGGAATTGCATCCTGGCTCTGGACTCATCATAAAACCTTTTCTAGTAGTTTCAATACATTAATGATTCAGCCTGTCCTGCGCTACTGGTCAAATATGCTTACTTGTTCGGTTCTCCAGTTCTTGTTTCTTCAATTACACTATCCCCTTTGTCTTCAAAAACTGAAATTCAAGTGTTGTCAATCCGTGGAACAAGCTTACAGGATGATGACAATAAATCTCCTCATTTCAGGGTTTCTGAGAGTTACTCTTTTTTTTTTTTCTTTTTTTTTTTTGAGACTAGGTCTCACTATTTTGCCCATTGAACCGTAGGCTCATGTTGCCTGGGGTACCACGGACTCAAGAAATCCTCAGCCTCAGCTTCCCAGGTAGCTGGGATTACAGGTGCACGCCACCATGCCCAGCTATTTTTTGGGACTAGGTCTCACTGTGTTGCCCCTAGCAGGACTTAAAACCATGATCCCTAGCTCCAGCTGCTTCATAGGCTGAAGCTTACAGGCATGAGCCACCATGCCCAGGCCTGAGAGTTACTCTTTTCCTCGTAATGGTAGAGTCTTGTCTGTTCAAATACTTGGTGCCAAACCTTCAACAACTTCATGTAACAACCTGTCCCAGACCTGGAGCTCTGAGTCTCTCACAGGCACACTCACACCTGTAGGTAGGGACCACACTCATCACTCAGGAAGTAGCTTCAAAAGATTGAGACCATCATCCCCTCTACTCCTTCAAGATACAAAGAGAATGAAAACTCTCTCTCTGGGGTGTGAGACAGAAACAGACCCAGGAACGAGGCAGAGGGACCGCATTCAGGGACAGGATTTGGCTGGCCCATTGATTTATCAGGTTAATAAGAGGCTAAAAAAAAAATACAAAAGGGATTGAATCTCCTCTGGGAAGGAATGATATAAATGTCAGTCTTACCCTCCATTTACCCCCCGCCCGCACCTTCCACCCCCTCAGTGACTCTGAAAAAGTGTCTGTGCACCCTCTGAGACAGACTAGCCAAGCCCTGCTTGTTTAAGCTCTATCTTCCTTAACCCGCAGGGTCCTGTTATCACTCAACAGTCTGATAAACAAAAAACCAGTCAGAACCAATTCAAAACCCCATCTGCAGGCTCCCTGCTAAGCATATATCAATCAGCAACCTCACACCCACGGCCATTCTCCCTTCAGTGACTCTCTTTCTGGAGCATGTGCACTTTGGGCATAAGAGGCTCATTTCGATCTCGCCCGCTCTGACTCCCCACAGACACTTGCCCACACGGAAGTCAAGGCCTCCGGGGCTCCTCAACACCCCAGGCCCTCATGAGTGAGAAATAAACTGGTTCCGTGGGAAGCCACTAGACCCGCGGGTTGGGCGGAACTCCCCTGACCCAACACCCCCGAGGCCGCCCTCCCCAAACCCTCTCCACTGGGTCCGGCCTCACTGTATCCACACTGGGTCCCGCTGAGCCTTCATGTACCACTCGCTGAACGACAAGCACAAGCCAGTCCCACAGTCCTGAGGCCGAATGCAGGGCCCAGGGCTCCCAGTCCCCGTCACACATCCGCACACACTGCGGTCAGCTCCAGCCAGCAGCTGTTTGTGGTGCAGACAAGGGCTTGAGGTCGGCAGAAACGCCAATTCCCGTGTGACCTCGAGGGCGTCACTCAACCACCCTGTGTTCAACCGCCTCATCGTGGCACCATTTCCCGCGCGGCCTGCGAGCTGGAGCACCTGCTGGGTTACAGAGGCCGTGTGGGCATCGT
>PVHY01023618.1:0-20733 GCA_004024945.1 Uropsilus gracilis
ATGGAAACCTGGATGTACCTAGAAGAAATCATTCTAGCAGAAACGAGCCAGATAGAAAGGGACAGAAACCAAATGGTTTCACTAATATATGGTCAACCAAATGAAACTGCACAAAGGGAGAATGGAAACCAGCTGGAGCAGGTGGGAAGGGGAGGGGGTGGGTGACCCCCAGGGACTGAAATGATGTGAAATATATATAAATAAAAAAAATTAATAAAAAAAAACAAAAAAAGAAAGATCTATCAAATACTTCATGATCTACCTAAAAAAAAAAAAAGAAAATTAAATTCCATGTATGCTTGGCAGTTAAACACAGAACATTAGGGCCAAGGTGGGAGAACGAAAGATGGCTAAAAAGGAGACATTTTTGATATGTGTGCAAAGATTGAGGACTTGTGACACTTGTGACACCTTATGGGTAGAGAAGAGAAAAGAAATTTGGATTTTGTGATGCCAGGAATAGGCATATTGGGGGCAAGGATTCAACTTCAATATGTCCTCAGAACATCTTAGAAATAAATCCTAGGAATATGACTCATCTGAAAAATGCAGGAAGTTAGTAATATCAGTTAAAAATTATGTCCCATTTTTATTTGTTCTTCATCAGCTAAAAATTGTCACATTTTTATTTGTTCTTCATCAGTGCAAATAATTCTGAAGTATCAATATATATGTAACAACATTCTAATTGCTGAAGGTGAATTTTTTTCCTGCTGATAAAACTGAACCTTCTGAAATTTTGTAAAAAGACAATAGAATGAAAAGAAATAAAGAAAATTTAATTAAAGTGATGGAATAAATAAAAATGAAAATCAAAGTAAAAGCAACAAAAATGTGACACCTGCGAATGCCAATGTTCAGTCTGTTACAAATAGTGTCAATGGTGAGTTCAAGGAAGTCTGAGTAAGATGGTGTGTACTTGATACTACTGGAAATATTTTATAGAAGAGAATTTGCATGATTTATTTAACCTCACCTAGACTCTCATGTCTAAAATTAGGTTTTGGGGAAGGTTAGTTGAGAAAAATTTATATAATTTTGTGTTTGTTAAATGTTTGGGCTTGCAAGAAACTCAACAAGAGTTAGCATAATTTCAAAAGCAGAACAAAGGAAATATAGTGAGCTGGAACTGGGAAATTCAAGAAGTTAGAACCAGGAACTTAAATAATATCAACTAGGTTGTCTACAGACATAAATTTCAGACAGCCTATTTCAGAATGAATGAAAAAGAGTGATGTTGGCACCTTCCTACTTGTATTCTTATATCTAGTAATCCAAAGGTAGTTGACATCTTTTCTGTTATTTTTTAGAAAAAAAAATCTGATTATGCCAGCCTAGATCACATGCCTGGCCCTATACCAACCACCATGTCTGAGGAACACCAAACAGCAGATTGAAGACAGTCCTACATGTCTCAGTAGGGAAAGACAGATGGCATTCCCACCAGGACCACATGCGGACAGGGCAAGTGTTCTGAGGGAAAGGTTAAAGGTAAATCAAAACCTAGTGTTCACCACTTAATGAATTGCCACAGCTGTGAGGGGATGGCTTGTAAGAGAGGATGTATATCCCATTGACAGAAAACACTAGCATTCCTTCTCTTTATCCTTTTCCTCCCCTCTCCTTTCACTCTTTCTGCTACAAAGTTTTTCCTTGAACAACTTGAGTCAACTTCATTCTTCTACTTAGAAGTCGTTTTAACTCGGTACCTCTGTGACAAAACTTAAAGAAGAAAATCCTGGCTGGAACTTTTTGGTGATACTTGTCAGGAAGTTAGTGTGAGACAGTTCTGTGACGCATTATCCACTTTGTATTGGGCGAACAGAAGTTAAATTGCAGAAGACAAACTAGTCAAGACTAAGAAATATAATTCCTTCCAACAAGACTTTCAGCATAATATTTACAAATATCCCTTCAGCTCAGTAGCAAAACATCAAAATAATTTGTTTCTTTTCACTTCTTTAGAGTTTATTGCATCTAAAAGACAAAAATCAGCAAAGTGAAAGTTGTTTTTGCTCTTTCCCTTATTGGTCTCAATGTCCTGGATGAACTGAGCTAGGCAACTTGAACTGTACACATTTAAAGTATAATTTTAAATATTTGTTATATGAGAACAAGTGATAACATCAACTTTTTTTGCTTGCAATATACTTTTCAAGACATTCTTATCATGTTTTCTAAATATTAACCCACTAACCTTTACAAAAGACTCCCAGGGTAAATTTCTATAGTTTTTTCTATTTTTCCATCTTTAATAAATTCTCCATTTTCCCCAAACTTGAAGTGTATTGTTTCCATTATTTCTAAGATATTGTTTGAATGCACTAGCCCTAAAATAATCCTCTAAATAAGACAAGGTATAGGTGTGGAATTATCTCCTCTGTTAGCTACAGGCATGTTCTGAGTATTTTGCATAATCAAGGAATTTTTCCAGATATTTAAGATAAAATAATGGCAGCAGATGAGCAGATTGAAACTCAATTTCAGATTTACATATATGTGCTTGAGTAGGATTGGGCTGACAGAGGTACAGATGTTGATTTTTGCCTCTGAACCTCCTTCTTGGACTTTTTATTTTATTTATTTTTAATTGCAGTGACACTGACTTACAATATTGTGTATTTTTAAAAGGTACAGGGCCACATCCACCCACAACCAAGGCACTGAAACTTTCACCATAACCTCCTTCTTAATAACACAGGGAAGAATCTCAAAATCAAGGATGTGCTATTGAGAAAAGACTTATTAAAACTCTATTTTCATTTGCAAATACTTCCCTAACATTTAGCTAGGAGACCAACAAAGAACAGGACCACCTCATTTTCTTACATGGGCGAGCTTCACTAGACAACAGTTCCAAGTTTCTGCAGTTAAAACTCTCCCAGGGCCAAGGTTACAGATGCAGTGTCTTAATACATTAGAAATGTAGATGGATAGCACAAAGATAAAGTCTAAATTTTGACATCAGAAAAGCATATGAAATAGACATTGACAAATAAATGGTTTTGATTTATTAGAAATGCACTGACTGCACGTTTAGAGGCAGGTAGACCTGGGAACCACCTCTCTAATCCAGAGCTAGTCCAGGCATGTCCCTGAAGCTATTCTTATGCCCAAAACAAGTCTCTAGCTGCCCTGATCCCAGGGTCTAGTCTGGCTCCACATCAAATGCAAAGTATCATTGGGTAAGCAACTTAGTCTACTCTCTGCTTACTCATTTGTATTATCAGAGTAATAACTGCCTGAAGTGTTTTTATAATCATTGGTAAATTAAATGGGATTGTGCATTCTAATGTAAGTCATCATTGTTATTATGAGCATGAAATTATTCAAAGGAGTTGGATACCAGTCTTATAATGTCTTAAGAATCCATCACTAGAAAGGTATCATTTGGGAAATAATCATAAAGCATTCATCAACAGTGTTGTGTAACTATGGTTATTTTCAATTTGCCTTTAGCATTTTCCAACTTTCTGCACACTTTATGGTCTTCTCCTTCATTTTGCTTTAGTTATCTGTTAAATATTCATCTGTTCTATTCTCAAAGGCAAAACATTTTTAGTTCATTCTATGGTGAACTAAAACATTTTTAGTTCTTGTAAGTGGTGGATCATTTGATATGTTTTGCATCCATATAGAGTTTTTATGTGTGGTTACTGACTACCTGCACAGTGCATTGTCACATTCACATATTCAAGTTCCATTGTTCCTCCTAATTTTAGAAATAAGAATTTTTGTGCACAAGCTATTCTCAACAGAACCTGTTTCTCTTTCCCTTTCATGGTTTTTTCTTCAATTTCTTTCAAACTTTAATTCCTTATCTCTCTTTCTTGTAACAAACTAAATGGAACAGAAAACATTTACTGAGCACCTGTAGAAAGGGTTAGGAAGAATGCTGAATGCTGAGATGTGAATCTTTAATGAAATTAGCCTTCTGACACAGAGCCAGTTAAGAAAAATTTGATTTACAACAAAATGTAACCAGTCTTTGATATAGGTGCACGTTAGGTGTAACAGAAGCACAGGAAGGTCAACTCCAGCAGGTTGGTAGATGAGTTAAGGTTTGAAGGATGCTTACTTAAAATACATGATGAACAAATACCCAGAAGTAGGATACCTGGGTAATGAGGTCTTGTTATTCTTGGTTTGTTTGTTTGTTTGTTTTTGAGGAATATCTATATTGTTTACCTGCACTAATGAACAATTTCAGCATCAGTTCAAGCAAGTTCTTCTCTCTCCATCACTTGCTTCTCTCTTTTTGACAAATCATTCTCAGAGGTTTGAGGTGATACATCACTGTGACTTTGATTTGCATAGAATATGAAAACACTAATTTGAAGAGATACATGGTGTGTACCATAACAGTCATTACAGTATCACTTCTAATAACCAAGATTTAGAAACAGCTGAAATACCAACAGATGAGTGGATAGAAAGTGTGGTATGTACATGAAGTGGAACACTTCTGTGCTATGAAGCAAATGATGAGAGCTTGCCATTTGCAATAACATGGAAGGACCTTAAAGGAATTATGCTTATGAAATAAATCAGATCAAAAAAGACACTTCTATGTTCACTATTTCACATATGCTTTACTCACGTGTAAGATAAAGATACAATAAATGAACAAACAAACAATTGGTTGTGATCACAACGTAATATATATAGACATCAAATTAAAATGCTATATACTGGGAACCTATCTAATGCTATAAAGTAGTCTTACATTAATAAATTATATAATGACAAAGGTATTCTAGAAAATAGCAGGTGAGTGCAAGAAGGGTATAATTCCTTTGAAGGAACTACAAGCAAATTGATATGGGGCAATATATTTTAAGCCTGGGAAGAATGACTTCTAATTTCTAGGTTTTTTCTGTCTCCTTGCATGGTCTTTCTCTACATCCATGTGGAGAGAGAGAGAAGGATTAGTGGGAGGGGAAAAGAAAGGGAGAGAGATTTACTTAGTTCTGTGTCTCTTCCTCTGATTATAAGCATACCAACTCTACCAGTATAGGATCTCATCCTTACAACCTAATTCAGTTTTGAGTACCTTGATGCAATTCAGTTATTAGACAAAGGAAAAAAATTAATAGCTCCAAATAAATTGAAATTATGTACTGTAATAATATCCATATCAAAATTTCCATATCACATGTCTGTACTCTGCTCTGCTACATTCAAGAGAGGGAAATTACAAATGCAGAGCCTTATACTGGAAAATCTATTTTATCAAATTCTTTTATCTAAAAGCACTTGGTTGAATATTGAGAATATCTAAAAATCTAAGCATGTATGGATGGGGAGGGAGGGAGCTATTAGAACCTCCTGTGTCGACTTTCTCCTTTATCAGATGAGATAATTTTCCTGTGTCGACTTTCTCCTTTATCAGATGAGATAATTTTAAGCTTTAGAATCTTTTATTTTTGCCACCATTATGAAAGATATTTTACAGATCATTATAATCACAAAGGTAGACCATTCTTATCAATGTTATAGATGCCAATCACCACACTGTAAACCACATGAAAACTTTGAAGCTTATCTGACAGAGTAAAAACAGAACTCCCACCTCAAACTCCTACACAAATTAAAAGCTCAAGTTCAAGTTCCTATCATTTATATATCTCACAAACCACTGCATGGGTATTATCTTTTGTAACTGAAATTATTCCTGTGAGGAAGAGAAAAACAATTTCCCCGTGTTTATAAAGAATAAAGAACTGTCTTCATTAGTGGAAGCAAAATATATACCAAGTTTTTCTCAAACAACCTTGTACTTCTTAGATCTCATTTATGAACATTCTACTGATTTCTTTTCATTCAGAAGTTACAGTTTCTTCAATTTCTTTAAACTTTCTACCAATTCTAAAAGGACAAAGAAAAGAAAATAAGCATATAAGTATTTTTAGTATAGATACCCCCAAAATAATTATTTATTTTCTAGAAGGACAGGTGGTTATCAAAATTCAAATCCAGAATTTAAAAAGTCTTCAAGGACGCTTACTATTCTCTGTCATACTTTATAGTAATCCCTACATGATTTCAATGTAATTGAAATCCTTGCTTAAAATGATTCTGTGTTTATTCTATTGCTACATCTAAAACAAAATGTGTCTTCAATAAAATATGAAACAAAATAAGGACTTTGCCTCAAGTTGTGATTTCTTTTCTAGTCTTAATATTTTTCTTCAAAGCAAATATGCTTTTTACATATCTCAATACCTATTAATCCCTCAAAAGTCAATTTCAGTATCAACCTCATTAGGGAAGTTTATCCTTTGACTTCAAAGAATTTTTATTAAGTACCTACAGAGAGAGTTTTCCCTATCACATTTTTATCAAAGCCAAAAATTTTCTCTTACCATGTGGTAAGACCCAAGAATTCAGATGCTCCTGCTTTACATATTTATATTCCAACACATTACTGTAGGTACTTAATAAAGTTTAATAGCTCAGTGTACAAGTGAACTAGCACAATAATGCAGACTGGGAACATAGAGGCAACATCACCAAACTGAATCCCATCCCACAACTGATGTTGATTAGTTATTATTAACCACAGAAAAATTACTTTCCCTCTCTGTTTCAATGTCTGTATAACTGGGATAAGTGAGGGGATAAGTGTTGGGCATAGTAAGTATTCAACATGTTAGTCACATTTTATTTTTAATAATAATATTATTTTATTTCTTATTTTAATAACGATACTATTATTATTGAGAGGATACCCAGTAGTGAGTATATAGCAACTCTCAACAGATGGGGTGGACCTAAAATGTCCCTCAAGAACATAATAAAGGAAGGTTAACTTGGTGTACCAGCTTGTGGTACCATTCCAGCAGACAACTCAGGCTGTGCGATGGATGAGGTGTTTGCTAAATGAATTTCCCCATTATTAGTATTAACACCTTAACCAAAGCAGGTCAGATACTAAGCTCCATCGACGTGGAATATTGTGCTATGTTAAATCATGAGACTTATTTTGAAAATTATATGTGTTTCTCTTCACGCTCTGACCACAGAAAGCCTCGCGCTGGGGGTGGGGGGCGTGAGTGTCGCGTGCCGTGTTCCCTGGTGCTGTGCGGGAGGGTGTCTGCGCCCCTGACCACTGCCCCTTCTCTCAGAAACATTCTGAAGGTGGACGAAACTCAGAGGCATAAAGTGAGGCTGTGAATGATCTGGAAACCCAATAAAGTTTGACTGGTTAAAAAAGAAAGAAAGAAAATTAAATGTCTTTGAAAAGATATGGCAACCTTCATTAAGTTTGCCTTTTCTCAACCTATTTTATGGAGTCAAAATACTTGCTATCCATGTTGAACAATGTCTTCTGTATGATTTAAATCTTGGTTTTGCAAATACAATAAAACTTCAGTACAGTTTTTCATCATATATGATTGTGGTTGAACTTTTAAACATCAGCACTTTTAAAATATCTTTTAAGAAAATAAGTAGCATAAATCATATATCAGGTTGGAAATTGGACACAAGTAAGACATTAAACAATTTAAGAAATTGGACATTAGTATTCACCAAAAGCAACATAATAAGTTCACTGATGTGGTAGTCAGTCCAGTCAATCCCATCGCTAGTTACTCCTGTGAAAAAGACATTGAAAGGAAATCAGGCTCTGTGAAAAGACAAAGCCTTAAGGGGAAACTTTTCCATCCAAACATTTTTTTTTAATAAAACATGATCAAAAGTCCCCAAATTCCTCTGAATTCAAAATTTGCAAAAGCAAATAAGACTCAAATCGGGACAAGAAGTCCAGGTCAAGTCTGTGTCTGTGTGTGAGAAAGAGGAGCCAGAAAATCAGGGACAAGAACAAGGCTGCCTCTAACCTCCTAATAAATGTTTCTGACAGATCACAGTGGAGAACATTGGTGCAGAGATGGAAAGATATACCAATGGCTTTCCTAAATTTCATCCAACTGGATTGATGCTCACCCATATCCATCCATCCCAGGAAACTGCCATTTTTTTAAAAAATGGTTCTGTGACTATAATCGTGCCCTACAGAGAAGTAAAATTTCCCAGAGTCATTTTATATGACAAACTGGAGAATATGCATGGACATATAATCTCTTGAAACTTCTTTTTATAATATATTGCTATAACTATCATATCAAAACACTTATGTTGCTTTAACCCACATGGTGTACTTAGGGTAACTTCATTTCACAATTTGGTATTAAATTAAGGTGAGATTTCTATGGAAGTCCACCTAAATTGTAATGCAGAATCCGGGTGCAGGAATTGTATCATGGTAAATACTTGGGATTCCTGGCTTGGACAGGTGGGCAGGTGAGTCGAGTTACAGCATATAACAATGCTGCTGTTATTTCATTTTGCAGTCATTTGCTGATATTCGCATCCACCGGATTTTATCTGCGAATATGTAGTCCACCGTTACAGCGCAGGTAATGGAAAAAAGTCTGAGTAACGGAAGTTGAAGACTATAACTGTGCTTTTGTTTCTTCAATGGAAGCTGAAGACTATAACTGTGCTTTTGTCATAATATTTTGTGAAGGAGGAAAAAATGAGGAAAGCATAGTCTAGGTGACCGCTTACTATTCCACTTAATTCAGTACTGGGTAAACTGAGGTTTCCCACTGAATTACTTGCTAGGTTGGGAGGCTGCTGGGATTACATCCTCCAAGTTCTTCCTCCCACTGCTCTTCCTCTTCAACTCTTGTCTTTCCCTTCACTGAACATGGTCAGTCTCGCTTGCTTGCTTGCTTGCCTGCCTGCCTACCTGCCAGCCTGCCTTCCTTCCTTCCTGCCTTCCTTCCTTCCTTCCTTCCTTCCTTCCTTCCTTCCTTCCTTCCTTCCTTCCTTCCTTCCTTCCTTCCTTCCTTCCTTCCTTCCTTCCTTCCTTCCTTCCTTCCTTCCTTCCTTCCTTCCTTCTTTCCTTCCTTCCTTCCTTTTGAGAAGTAAATTTACAAGTTTGTCTTTTATAAGATAAATGGAAAATAAACATTTATTTGATCTTATTTTTGAGGTTAACATTGAATTACAACACCATATGATTCAGGTAATTTAGAGATACAGATTTACACCTATTCAGATGTGAATACTCCACACCCACCATCAAGGTACCCATAGTCTCCACCATAATCCATATAAATCCTGTCCCTCTTTGCTGTTCAACTTCTCCCTCCCACTCTGATAAACTCAATTTTACAGTCAGATTTCTAAGGCTTGCTTTTGACTGACCCTTAGTTTTGTATAGAGAGATATATAGATATACCTGTGCAATCAACAACAACAAAAAAAAAAGAATTTTAAAGATGTGCTATGTCAAAAGTTCTTTTTTGTGGGTCATCCCAACTGTAAGAATTTCAGGGAAAATTTAGTGTTACCATTAATGATTTGTTTTGTTTATTAAGATTGTGTATGTGGATATCAAATGCTATCACTTCTCTGTGGAATATAGAGAAACAAACAAAACTAAGGGTCAGTCTCTTATTTACTTCAGAATCCCAGCCCAACCTGTTGTCCTCCTCCAACTGCTGCTTAGACTGTTTTATCTAAAAATGAAATTCCCCAAACTTAAAGGCAGAAGACAGGAAATATCTCAGTTGCAAAATAAATCTTTTTAGTCTGACTTCCTACCATGGTCCTTTAAAATAGACCAAATTAGGGCTGTGAAACTGCAAACTGTTGGAAGGGATGGCATGACTCTTCCCTTAGAGGCTAAAAACTCTCCTGTTCACCTTTATAAATTTCTTCAGGTTTAAAATTGTTTTTGAAACAAAGTGATAAATTCTCCATCATTAAATGTTACTTTGTATATTCAGAAAGTGATTTCTTTCTCTCTTTTTTCTTTGTTTTGAAGTCCAGTATTATTTAAATTGATTGGTAATTTTTTTATCTTAATAGTAAAATTATATATTAATAATAAAAATCACATCAAACTCTACAGACTGGATATTTTCACTGAGAACATATCCTTTACTATCTCTTTCTAAAAGACTAAATTACCTTAGACAATAAAGCAACCTGTCTTTCCCATTCACAGTTTTCTCTACAATAGATGTGGTAGCTTTACTTTAAAATATGTATTCAATAAAAATGTTCAAACAATCCTTTGGCTTTATATGAATTTCATATTTCTGTAACCAAGTAACGTTAAGAAATAATGTGACTTATCACACATGTATGATAAGGGTAATAGAAAGGGTAACTATAGAAACAACTTCTGATCAAAAATATTGTCAAGATACAACTCTCCATAAAGATACATATGTGTCCACACCCTTTCTAGGTGTGGAATCACTTTTTTTACTCCTTGTGAAATCTATACGCTAAATATAAATAATGCTTATCATGCACCTACCACATAGTTACATTGAAAGAAATGGACATTTTTCATTTCAGAAGCTATGTTTCTGATTTTAGAGAAGCTCAGAGGGCCACATATCTCAACCCTCAAATGAAACTTATTGCCTACCCTGTAATGAACTCAAAAAAGACAATTTTATGTTGACACATGCATTCTTCACCTTAACAGTGGTATGTGACTCAAGAATGGTTTCTGTATCTTCATGTCTATCTCCTGTAATTTTTGACATACATTTTCAAGTCTAAGAGCTTTTTTACAAAGGACAACATGGCAAATATATGAAATTGAATGTTATGCTTAAAAGGAAAGACTTTGTTGTATTTTCAAACCTCTGAATCAATTTCTGGATTGACTTTCTATCAGATTCACATTAATCAGGTTGGATTTAGAGGCATCTATGAGAAAGTGAAATTCCTTGTATCCAATGGTAATATAATTGGCCTATTTTAAAATATAAAATTTACTTGACAAGACATGATTGAGTTTTAAGTGATGTGATATAGTGGAAATGGCTAAATAAATTTACATTAATAAGCATGCTGCTAAAATTGGCAAACTTCAAGACCACTGCCCTTTATGAGTGGGTAAAAAGTAAAGAAGTAGGAAGAAAAGAAGAGAATCTTAGAAAGAGAAAGAGATTCTCTTGCAAAAGAAGTGTACCTGGTTGAGAATTGCCTTTGGAAATGGAAGGGATTGGCCTGAAACAGAATTTCATAGAAAATAAATTTAGATTGCTTGAGTGGAGGTAGATAATACAAAGTTTTGAAATCCTGGTAGTGAATGGATTCTACTTCTGTAAAATTTTCACCAGATAAAGGAACAAAATGTGAGAAATTTTGAGATGATAGATTAGAATGTAGAGAAAGTAAGGTCACATTACCTCAAATCAGGGAGACAGTTAGGTTTCATAATTTATTTCTAATGGTAATTATAACAGTCAGCCGCTTATGGAAAAATGAGTTGGTGAAGCCACCAAACTCAAGGGAAGCCATAATTATGAACTAACAAAGGCTAGTGGAAGCATTGGATGGAGCAAAGGAAGCTATTAAATATGGAATTTGTATATATGAAATAATTCCTGGGACTTGTTGGGTGATGGGAGATATTTATATGTTGAAATTTCAATCTGTCAAATTACATAAGAAGTTTGGTCTTCAGTCTTCAGTCTTTCTTGCAGTAAATTTATGATCTTTGCACCATTAAATTCCCCACTATGTAGTGATGGAACCTATTTCCTTGTTGCTTGATGGTTAAAAAGAAACATGGTTGATTGCCCTGTCAGTGATCTAAAATTTGGCATGAATACACATTGTTTGCATATGGATTCTGTTTTCTAGGCAAAGTGCCCAACTTCATTTACATTTTTGTTTATTATTTGTTCAGCGTTCCACAAGGTTTGCAGCCTGTTGCTTTGTGAATATGATTATATTTGACTTGCTGTGCTGTAAAAAGGACAATGTCATCTTAAATAGGGAATGTATTTATATTTGCAATGGGATAAAATCTGTAATTCTGAACCTTTTATGCCATGTCATTCATTTGCTTACAAGAATATTCCATTTCTGCTGTGGAACTACACTAAAGATAGGAGCCTGTCTGAGGTACATATGTGCACATGTACACATACGTACACATGCTGTGTTAGGGACACATTTGAATAACAAAAAAAATAAGAAAAATAAGTAAAAATATGCATAAGAAAACAAAATAACCAATTATCAGGTTTTTATTTCAAGAACTTGTTCAATAATTTTTGGCAGTGAGTTTGGTTTGTGTTATCTATATTCACTAACATGCTTCATGTAATTATGGGTATAAAGTACTTGTGAGAGAGAGAGAGAGAGAGAGAGATGGAGGAGGAAAAGAGGAAGGAGAGGGATAGAGAAATAGAGAGGCACTTTTCCTTTATTTTCTTTATTCTTCTACCCATGGCTGGATATAAATTAGCTAAGTAAAAACCTATACTCCGTGCTAATCAAATATAGAAAATAGAATATTTTAAACTAAGGTGAGGCACATTTCTCTGGTAAATTTTATCAATTCAATACTACAAAAATTTTATTCCTCTACTTACAACACTGTGACAGATACTAATGGATGCTAAGATGAGTAGGAGTTTAACCAAAGCAAAGAGAGAAAGGGATTAGGTTCCAATGAACTATCTATAAAATTGCATAGATGAAAGCAAACACATGGAAATAGAAGTTGTTGTGTGCTTCTGAAGGAGAGCAAGGAAGAGATACATGTTTGTGGCTGATGAACATGGTATTGTGGGCAAAGGCTAGGTAACATATTGGATGCCATTTAAAAAAATTCTGAAACACTCTTTTCAGTGTGCAGGTGTTGTGGACTCAACATTTGTGGCTCTCCCAAATTCATACATTGAAAGTTCTTACCCTCAATATGGGTCTTTGAGAGACAATGGGGATTAGATGAGGTTCTGCAAGTGAGGTGCCTTCAAGGATCAGACTAATGTCTTTAAAAGAATCTCAAGGGTGCTTGCTTCCTCTCTGTGTGTGAGGTTAACCTGAAGGGGTTTCTCACCAGAACTTGGCTACAGAGGCACTCTGAACTTGGAATTACAGCCTCTAGACTGCAAGAAATAAATTTCTCTTGATTATAACCCTCAGTTGGTAGTATTTGTTATAACCAGTTCAAGCTAGGACAGAAATGGGTGCAAAGGGTAGGGTGTTGGTCAAACAATTACATAAAAATATAAAAACAGTTTTGGAAATAGATAGAGGTTGGAATAATTTTGATGTAATGCTAAAAATTGAGTATACTGTGATTGATGGACTTTTAAAAATGACTGGTAATTACGAGCTCCGAAAGAAGAAAGGGGAGCTATTGAGAAAGACTCATCTTCCTACAGGAGACCTAAGTTATCATGTACAGAATGTAGTAGATAGATGGAGTATGAAAACCATTTTGATAAGATTTCAGATGGAAGTAAGGAATGTGTTTGTCATGTAGGCATGCCAGGCCAAGCAGTCTCATTTGGGTAAACAGAATATTCTCAGTCTTTATTATATATCCAATGTGCCTTTATTCTGAGACAAAAGACACCATGCACACTGACAGGAAGGCAGGCAGAAGGACAGATACTAACTCTGAGAGAAGCCAAACAGGAACTGCTCCCCATCTAGTCCCATTTACACTATTCAGTGCCCATGGTCACACAACAGTTACACTGTTGAAAACACAAGGCTCATCTTTTGTTGGCTAACTTTTATAGTTGGGCCAAGCTTATGGGCTCCCCTTTGTGTGGAAAGCAGAAAAACAGCCTGATTTTAACCTGTTGTCCTTACAATGTTACTGGAACCTAGAGAAAAGATATACCTTGTTAGGAAGTATCAAAGAAAGTGGCTGAGTTGCATTTGTGTTGTCTTATTTTGCAGATGGTAGCATTTGCCAGAGATGAAATTGGGTATTTAGCTGAGGAAAGTTCTAAGCTAAGTGTTGAAGGTACTGCTTGGCTTCTGACTGCACTACAGTAAAGTGAAAGAGAGAAATAACTTAAGGATGGACTTGGTAATGGAAAGAAATCAAAATTAAATGGTTTGGGCAATTCTTGGCCTTGCCGTAGCTCAAAAAATGAGAACATTACATTCAGAAGAGAACACTAAGGGTGTGACTAAACATACATTAGATAGGGAGATTAGTACAGGTGTGAACCACAGATTTAATTAGTTTCCTCAGCAGAAAACTGCATTTGAAATGAAGAGAAAGGAAAAAAAGAAAGATATAAGAAAGGACTTTGGGAATTTACAGATCAAGTTCGTAGAGTTGTGAGGCTCTGACCTCAGAATTCTTCAAAACGAGAGGAAAATGACCCTAATGTCTCTCCAGAGATCACCATGCTGCCTCCTTGGTAACAAACCTCAGGAATTATGGAGTTGCTGGTGCAGGAAGCACCCCTTTGGCTCTGGGGGGAGGAGGGTTGCAAATCACTGAGTCAGAGAAAGGGCTGTTCTCAACCCCAAAGATCTCATGGAGTTTGCCCTGCCAGGTTTTGAAATTTTGGGGATCATCAGTGTTTCCTTCTATCTTGTTTTTCTTTTTTTTTATTAAATAATTTACTAATATATATTTCATATCTTTGTATTCACTCATCACCTTCCCTCCATGACCACTTCCCCTCCTCCCCCTCCCCAGTTGTGTTCTTTAGTTTGGTTGTTAGCTTATTTTGACTTTTTCTCCTGGAAAAGTCAAAGTTTGTTTTCCTATGTCCCATATATTAGTGAAATCATTTGGTTTCTGTCTTTTTCTTTATGACTTGTTTCTGCTAATATGATTTCTTCTATATACATCTATGTTATCATAAATTTATTAAATTAGTCATTTTTCATTGATGAGTAATATTCCATTGTGTATATATACTACATCTTTTTTGTCCTATTTTTCATTTTCTGGAGGGAGAATATCTGTCCTATACCTGTCTCACCATTGTGTTTTGAAAGAGCTTAACTTGTTTGCTGCAGTTTGAAGTGCCTCCAGGCTCAACCATGTCTGATTCCCATAATATTTAAGTGAGACTTTACTCTTTACATTTTAGAGTTGATGCTGGAGAAAATTAAGACGTTTGAAGTTGTTGGAATAGATAGAATGAATGTATTTAACTGTGAGAAGGATATTAATTTGGAGGAAGACAGGAACAGAATGTTAAATACCTAAAGCATCCCCCCATGCCCACACATTTATATATTGAAATCCTACAGTGTAATGTGATGGCAGTAGGTGGTAGGAGCTTTGGAAAATAATTAAACTAAGATGTATGTCATTCGATGTAAAGTGGAGAACTGGTACCCAACCTGGGTATCTTCATCATAAATAGTGTATCTTTCTTAACAAACTCACCTTCTTTTTATGTCTCTGCTTTTAGAGTTCACTCTAATCTGATTTCAGTGTAGAAAATTTTTGATAAAATTACTTATTAGAAGTGCTAAGAGTTAGCCAGCACAAAACAACATTCTGAATTTTTCCTCACTTACTACCTAAGGCTACAGTATTGTTTAGCAATTGACCTGCCTTTCAAATTATCATGTCAATATTTTTACCAAATATGTCCCCATTTCTTTTTTTAAAATTTCCTCCACCAGAACATCTGTGCCCACAATCATCTGCCTTCCTCCTCACACCCTCCACCCTTCACTCTTCACTCCACTATCTTTTGTGATGTTTTTTGCTTAGCTAAATTTTCTGTTTTTTCTCTTGTTTGTGTGTAATTGTTTTGTAGGTATTTATTTTCTACAGATGAGTGAAACCATCTGAAATCTCTTTCCCTTTTTGACTGAGTTACCAGTTTTCTGAACTCCAATATTTAAGTCCTCTTCAGCTCTACAAAGTTAATGCTCCACTTCAAGTTTTTTATTTGTATTGTTTTATTCCTAGTTATCAAATTGTGGAAGTCAATACAAGTAGTGAAAAAATATGGACGGTTTTTCAACTTTATTTTTAATTTTTTTAATTAAGCATATCATATGTTAAATTAGAATCTTTTTATGATTATTAATGATACATACATAATACAAAATGATTACCAATGATATCAAATAATGAATTTGGATGAAAAGTGGTATTCATACATGCATACTGGCAAAACCATGCCTCAATTTAATTTGGACATATAGAACAAGACAGTGTATTTTGATGTTGTAATAATATTCACAAAAGCACTTTTAGAAGCAATTGTCAAAATAAAATTAGGGCTCATGTTTTGTTTCCTGCAATGCCAAAAGTAGGAAGCATTTTAATATTACAATGAAGAAAAGTGATGAAAAAAATCTGACAGATCTATTTCATGAAATATTATGTAACTGACATTAATTATGGAAGACTATGTTGCAACATTTAAAAGCACTTATTGTATATTGTACTATGTAGAATGTCAAGACTTGAGGCTGTATGTGCACAATGATTGCAAGCAACCGAAGTATATATGATAAATTATTGGACAGGATCATAGGGAAATGACTGGTGTTTTTCTGCTGGGTGGTAAGAACATATTGTTTGGCAATTTGTGATTTTTTTTTTTTGTGCAGGAAAAATACCTAAAGATTTATGGCCTATAAACTGGAATGGCAAATCTTTAAAACATAATGAAATTAATCTATATTATTAAAGAATTTAAAAGAGGCATATTACTATAATCTGTAAGTGAACTTTGAAGTACAATGCTATTTTGTTTATATTAGACTTTCGGCTACTTGCAGAATAGTCTATATTCAGCCTTTAATCCTTTAATTAGTTTCTACTATTTATTTACTTAAACTCTTACACAAGCTACCAATAATTAAATTCTTAGAGAGGTCCATCAAATTAATTCTTAACAAATCTCCTTTGAAAGGTTTCAAGACACAGTTTAAAATTGTTTTTTTTTTTAAGTTAAACAGGACCATTTCATAATACGTCTTTAACTTCCAATGAAAAGTTTTTTTTTATTCTTATTTTTATTTTTTAATGTCAGCTATTGTATTTTCCTAATGCTGCTGAACCATACCTGGAGCATTTATTTATTTATTTATTTATTTACTCAATCATGATTTTTTTATACTCCTTTTTTATCAATTAACTTTTTCAATTCTTACATCATTGTAATCCCTACAGTTCTCCTGCCACCATATCTGGGGTATTTAAAACAATTTTTAACATACTTCTTATTAAATATTTTTGAAAGTTTAGAGAAATTTTAAGAGATAGGAGAAATATAGTCTTTAAGAATTAGCAACTAAGTTATTGAAGTCATTAGTTCATTTTTCTACTTTATCATTCCATCATTTTTTTTTAAACTACTTATTATGATTCTCTATATGCCAGGCACTAAGTGAGTAACAGTGGTAACAAAACCCAAAGTACATGAATGCAAGCTATAATCTCTGTTCATGATTTTCAGAAAATCAACATGAAAAAATCACAACACATGTCCCTAGTTCATTTAAAATTTTTTAATTATAAAGTCTGGCAAATATAAGGAAGGGAAAGTATTATGTTTTCTACTAGCATGTTAGATGCCATTAGATAAGTGTACATTATATAGATTTACTGCTTCATAAACTGATTTTGTAGGCATAAGACATCTAAACTAAGAAGGAAAGAACAAAAAGGGGTTAACTATGTTGTGAGTACATATGTCTCTGTCGGGTGAAAGTTGGGACAGTGATCATCAGAGTGAGTACAGCCTGCCAAATTTCCTGAGCTAGGAAGAAATTTGGCACAGATTTCCTGTCTGTGAAACAGAAACCATGCAGTGCAGAAACTATGAAAAATGATTTTTCCTACCAGTGAATCTGATTTACATGGGCTGCCATCCATTTTATTGTTTTATGTTGTTACCTTTATTTCAACACATAGACTGCAAGTTCTTCTAAGTGTTACTGTGAGATTTCAATATCAAATAGTAGATTTATAAGTACTACTGTTGGCAATTAGCACAATTTGCCATGGTAGTAACTAATCAACTGATATTTTAAGAATCTATCAAGTGGTAAAGCAGCAACATGGTGGTGGTGTCATGAAGTATGACAACTATAAGTGTTATATTGCTATCACTATTCCATAGATCCAACCAGTACAGAAACAATGACCTCAAATAAATTTAGACAGTTTATTTCTTATGCAAAAACAAAATAAACTCAGCCTGATGCCAACTCACTATGTCATCAGTTCCACATAATCAAGTAGTAATATCCCTAAGAAAGGATAAAATGCCGTCATTTTTAATAAAATAAAGGGAACTTGACAAAATTATGGGTAAAATAGGTCAGAACAATAAAAATAAGTACTGGAAATTTACATGGCAGATAGTTCCATAACATAAAATACTTTCAAAAACCAGTAAACAATAAAAAACATTCTGATGGCTCTGAGGTTAAGAGGAGGTAAGAAAAAGATCAAGGGACAAAAGGGTAGTGGAGGGAGAATATACATTTAAAAAATGACTACTTCAAATTTTTAAGTACTTTTGATCAAAATACAAGACTTAAGGGAGTGAAAAAGCAGACTGTGGGGCAGGAGAAGAATTTACATTATCTATAATTTAGCCCAATTCAACGGGGGACTTCTATTAATAAGAAAGACAACCACATATGCAGTAAAAGGCAAGGGATTTGAACAAGAACTTTAAAAAAGAGTCTCAAGGGTTGATAAAGTTCTGAAAATCCTCTGGAAAGGAAAGCAGAGGCCATGTGTTCAGGTTTAAAGGACTTTTGTACATGGAGTTAGAAGTTCAGGCAAACATTTAAAGCCTGGTGGAAAGTTAAGCTCAGAGAAGCTCCCAGTATCTCTCAATCTACATCTTTAAGAGCTGCCCCCAGAGACTGATGAGAAACATGTGTCTGCCTGTCAGTCTACTGCAGCCTCTTCTGGAGATTATGACCTTTTCTTTACTCCTTAGAATTGCCTGTCAACAGTTCCACTAATCCAGAACCAGACAAGAAGTTCTGGAACATGCCCTCTAGTTTCTCCTCCACATGTAAGAGATATCTTGACAGTGATGCCAAGTTGACAAATAATGGAATCAATATCATTGATAATTGGGGAGAAAAAGTAAACCTAGAAACAGGTTCACTACTAACCCAGGAGATGGATAGAAATACAAATATGTGGTATAATACAATTCTCCTATATTATGGGTAGAAGTATAAATTGATAGTCACATTGACAAACTACTTGGCACTGTCTATGAATTTGAGCTTATAAAACTCACTCCACTTTTTATTTTACACTTCAAATGTGTTAACATGAATACCCCAGGGCCATATCCAACAATGTCCACAGCTGTGTATTTGTGGTCCGCACAAAATAGAAACAAATCCATTGCCCATAAAAGACAGTCTACTCAAAGCAAAACAAGCTTTGTACTATATATAGCAAAGTAAACTAAATCAATATGCAACAGGATGATTTTCAGAAAAGTTATGTTGTTATAATGTATTTTGTAATGTTATGATGTTTGTAAGAAAGCCGCCAAAATTGTGCTTTCATATTATTTCATTCATGAAATGTTTAAAAGTAGACAATCTACTGTCTCAGAAGTCTGGATACTGATGAGTCTCAAGGAGCAGGCAGTCATCAAAACAAAGAGGAGGATTCCTGGTTACTGAAAATCATTTGCTTATTAGAAAAATAGTTCACATTGTGATTATTTAATAATTTGTACAATTATTTTTTGCTTGTTCTTTAGTCTTATACACCATCATAAAGATAAAAATGTGATAAACAATAGGCAAAAATGCAAACAAAAAATAGCTCACCAACAGAGAAAAGAGCAAGGACACAATTTTGTATTTTTTTTTAATATGAAAGAATGAAAAGAAATAAAATGTTCTACCATGACTTAATACACATTATTTCTAAATGTGGTGCCAGAAATCTTGAGAAGTTTGTGGAAATTTTTCCTACAATTTGAGGAGAGGTAGACACAAGGGGTAAGTCAGCAGTCTGGAGAAAACAGAAGAAAAACCCCTCCATGCACAAGTCTACACTTCCCTAGGATGTGCCCTTGTAGAGATAGAATTGGCCTCCCCTGCCACCCACTTCCCAACCTGGTTCACTGTCCTCAAGGGTTCCATTTTGAACACAAGGAAATGAACAGAGATAGAAAGGAACGGTTTGATTAATGACCTAGGGCCAAGTGTGAAATACCTGAGAAGAAGACAAATATGCTTATGTTAAGATGATTTTGAAGTGTTTTGAAGTGAAAAATACACAAAATAAAAAAATACTTTAAAATCTTCCTATTTGAAGACATGATGAAAAAATAGGCTTTGATGTAAGAACTGAATTTGTTTCATAAACATTTAAATGAAAGACAAAATGATTAACATGTATCTGGATAAAGTATGGAACTGTCACTGGGGCCTTATGAGTGACACAGTTGGGAAGGAGTGCCAATGAGGTGAAGTTGCATGAAACATGAGAGGATAAAGCTGCATAAAATCTGGGGTGGAAAGGCACACCATCATGGGCTTTGGCCCACGATGGGCTGCTGTGGCCTGGAAGGTCAGTGTTCTGGAATCTGATCACCTCAGGGAAGAAGAAAAGTTACAAGAAATATAAGTATTTGGTTTGAAAACTCAAATTTGGCCAGGCACAGTGGCTTGTACCTGTAAGCTTCAGCCTATGAAGCGGCCGGGGCCAGGGATCACAATGCGAGTCATGCCTGGGGCCCATAGCGAGACCTAGTTCCAAAAAAAATAGCTGGGCATGGTGGCACGCACCTGTAATCCCAGCTACCTGGGAAGCTGAGGCTGGGGATTGCTCAAGTCCATGGTACCCTGGGCAATGTGAGCCTGTGGTTCCACAGGCAAAAATAGTGAGACCTAGTCAAAGAAGAAAGAAAGGAAAGGAAGGAAGGAAGGAAGGAAGGAAGGAAGGAAGGAAGGAAGGAA
>PVHY01023619.1:0-14970 GCA_004024945.1 Uropsilus gracilis
GAAAGGACTTTGGACAATACTGAGAAAGGTTTTGGACAATGTTGAAGTATTCTGAGTCTTACATGTTTCTTTTGTAATTATTAGGATAATTAGAAATCACTTTGTTAGAAATAAATTAGTCTGCACTGCACTGATAGTCTTACATTGGTTTGGTATTTTGGCTGAGAAGGCTGGGGATGGTGGTAAGAACCCACGAGTGAAAAGGTAAAACTGTGTTTTAAAGTTTTTCTTTTCTGCAGTTTCTGGAGCTGAGGGCAGAGAGCAGTTGGCTGGCTTCTGCATATCAATGGTAAGGGTGATCAGTGAAAATGAAGAGTGTGTAGCCTGCCTTGGAGAGAGAAGCAGGCAGATAGCTGTATCCAGTTAAGGTTAAAGGTAGATGCAAAGGAACTGCTTCGGAGAGAGAAGCAGGCAGATAGGGGTAAACAGTTAAGTAAAGACAGAAAGTCTCATTTTACCCTGTTTCGTTTTCACATTGAAATTTGATGACACATTTCAAGTGTCTTTATGTAAGCAAATCAGTTTTTATATTATGACTGTCAGCTCTTTTAATGTTTTCAAAATAATATAATGTTTCTGAACAAATCCTATGTACTCCTACATAGTGTATATTGTGAAATCAAATAGTCTATATTATTGTATAAAAAAGAATTTTTTCAAACATATGCTTACAACAGGTTACAGTAAAACTAAAGTAAAACTAGTCAATTTAAACTTCTTGTCCTTAATTATAGCACTGTGGCCTCTCAAATATGACCGTATGGTATGTTAATAAGTTTGAGTCATATGAAAAATGATGGAGGTACTTATGGATGACAGTTGGAAGTGGCTTTGAATATCAGATAGGTTGTTTCTATCAAAATTTCTTTGTGTTTTGAAGAACAGTTTCCAGGGAAGTAAACAGAATAAGCTTACATTGTCAGAATTCTCAGCTTATGAGTGATGTTGATGTTCTCTCTGCTGTTTTCTAAGTGACTTCAGATTAGGTGAGTTGTAATTAGGTCTCACCATCTGAATTCATGTTGAATGTGGAGAGTCGTGTTCTCATTACTTCATTTCTGGACTGCTCTGATAAGCTACTGAATGTTTGCCTAATGGGTACGGAGGGAAAAGCAAAGTGTCCTTGGCTGTCTACAGAGTAATCTTTGTAAGATACTTCCTTGAGGTCACACTGGCCACATTTGAGAAGCTTAGATAGTACTTGTTTAGCTGGTCTCCTGGTGAAGTATGCTTATAATCATGTGACCCTGAATCAAAACCTTCGTTTGTTACTGATTGCTTCATGTTTTCTTTAAAAGCTGGGTTCTAAATAAACTTGAGGCCACAGTTCAGAGAGAGACTGTAAGCCCTTCTGTCCAAGTTTTGGCTCCCCCCCAAAAAAAACATTTGATCTTATTGTGGATGACTCGATACAGTTGAGAAACCTTGAAACATGAACATCATAATATCTTGGACAGACAGATGGATGGAGTCAATCTTCTTGATAAGAAGAATAATTTAGACTTTTCAGAGGGATATTAATCAAGGATTAAGTAGGAATCCCTCTATTTTTTCAACTGTTTCCCAGAAGAAAGATTGAAATAATCCAAAATTTTTCTTTGACTTTAATATATAATTTTATGATGAGAATAATCACTTTAAATTGTTGCTGTGTGTACACATAATATATGTCTATATTTTTATCACATTGTGACAATAAAATTTTTTCATATTTTAACATTATGTGTTTTTTGAGGTACTTTTTTACATACTAATACCAACCATATGGTTTTCTGTTTTCTTTACTTTACTTTATTATTTTTTATTGAAACATAATTTAAATTTTTATTAATTTTTGAGACAAATTTATTTACTTTTCTGCATGAGTCATCATCTTAAATTTTATCTATTATCTTTTATTTTATAATCTTTTAAATTGACTAATATTCACTAATATTTTATAGGTTACAAGTTCTCTTTACTTTTAAAAGTTAGTAGAAGCCTATATTAGACATTGACATTTTATTTCAACTTAAATTTTTATCTTGAAATTTTTATTACTTTCCTTCTATTTACATGTATCCATCTAATTTAACATTTTAAATTGTAAAGTAACTACTTTGTATTCGATTTCAAGAACCAAGGACTGAACTTGGAAGCAGTTTTCCTATTTCTTCAATCTATGTTATCTTTCTAGACCATATTACATCTCTAAGAATGTGATCTGACTTTCCTACTTGTTATAGAAAAGGCAAACATCACTTTATAAGGACACATAGCTAATCTTGCATTATCTAGTCATTTAAGGAAAACAAAGTGCCCCATAATCTAGTGTGGGGTGAAATAGGTTCACAAATCTCTCTCTTGGTTCTACTGAAAATTCTTCATTATTGCACATGTTGGAGACATTTTGCTGAGCTCTAGTACACGAGAGTAATGGGGAAGGAATCTCCTTTATGTTTGAAGACAGTGCATGTTGTTCCGTTAGCTATGTAGTTGCTGTGGGCTGGAACATGCTTTGTAATCTGCTTTAATGCTTTGTAATCTGGTTTGTAATGCTTCCTCTGAGGCCTGTAACCAAGGTAAATAGATACCATTTCACACCCATCATAATAGGAAAATATTTTGTCTGTTTTTTTCCAAAAATTACTGGAGATGTGGACAACAAGTATCCTTGCAACTGCTGATGGCTTTATATTTGGTAGGAAGATCAAAAAGCAACTTTTTATTATGTTAAAATTGATACATCCTATACTTCATTATTTTATCACTAGGTGTATAATTCATAGCAGCAATTCTCAAACATTTTTGATATTATGACAATTTGAACTCTAAAATATTACTGAGAACATCAGGGGAAATTTATTTTGTGGATTATATCTCAGTGTTTGCCATATTCAGTTAAATCTGAGAAAAAATTAAATGTTTAAAAACTTAAATGGGAAAAACGTTTAAATTTAAATGCTGGTTTATTTTGAAATAACAAAAAAATGCATTACATCTTAAAATATGAAAATAATTGTTTTCCAGCAAAAAGAAAATGAGTGATATGAATGGTGTTATGTCTCTTTACCTGACTTGATCTCACATCTGCTTCTGTAGTCACACTGTTTCAATATTTTGATTTGGCAGAATTATATGAACAAAATATATGTTTGAAAAGGGAAAGTGCATTTATATATATTTTTAAATGTGTGAATATTTTTTATACCATACTAAAACTCAGTAAATAGTACTCTCCAAATATTTACTTGCAACGTGGGATTTATAACCATATCAATAGTTTGTACTTTTTTACACTAAAACACATTGTTCTGGTTTGCATTTTGAATAAATTTTCCAATGGTACATAACTTTGTTGTACAATCATTCAATCTTTGGGAATGAATGATTCCCAAATCATTCATTCAATGAATCATTCATTCATTCCCAAATCCCTGAGTTTCAGACTAAATGAGAACTTTCAGACTAAATTAGAACTGATGCTTTAGAGTAACTAGAAGATACTCATAAAGAGACATTAATAACATGGTTAATTTATTCTATTTATATTGAATCAAAATAAGAAGCAATGTGGTGTTTAGTAGGAAAATGGAGAATGCTGTGATAGAATCATACAGTTAAATTCAGTACCATAAATTAATCATGAAGGATTTTCAAAATAATAAGGATTAGTGAGATAATTATTTGATATGCTATAACAGGTACAATTTAAGAACACATAAGAAAAAGTTATATATCTTTTATGGACACATAATCACATGGTAAAATACAAAAGCATAGATGGGGGTAGCTAGTAGCAGACTAGACAGAAAGGAGGAAACTGAACTCCATAAAAATCTCAGAAACTATCAGCTCAGAGTAAAAATATATAAATATGAGAATAAGTTTGTAGTCTTCATTAGAAAAAATGAATTGAGGGTTTGTATTTAGAGGTTTAGGCTGAATTATATATACCTCTATTTTCCTGTAACTCTTGCACATTTGGCTTTGTTTATAATCAAAATGAAACCTTGACACTAATTTTTAAGCAATATGAACACTTTTATCTTAATACTCCAAGTGTAACTTTGAATGTATAGAGAAGCATACCAGAACCTAAATTTACTCCAAATAAGGTTGTGCATTTTGGGTGTTAGGTGGGAAAAGAGAAACATCCTTAAATCATGATGGAGTTTGTCGCAAAGAAAAATCCAAAATGATTTCTCTTGAAAGTGGACCTTCTTGCTATCATGTGTTCCCAAGATTTGTCCTAGTCTGCTCCTAAGATAGGGAACTACATTCAAGTATCAGGAATTCCCAGTTGGGAACAGCACATAAATTTCAGATACTAATATTTAGTCTAGACTTTCATCTTCAAATATGACAGGCAAATGAGTATTAATCATATTTGTAGGAAATAAAACAAGAAAAAAAAGAATACTAAGCTAGTAACACAGGGTAATTATCCCTAAGGAAAATAATTAGTGAAAAAAAAGAAAACTTATATGGAGATATTTAAAAGGTATATAAAAATAACTACATGTTCTAAAATGGTGCTTTTTTAGTAAAATATGAATAGAGTTATCTAACTAAGTGAATTATCAGTGGATAAGCTAATCAGCAGAATGGATAATCTGGAGATTGAAAGAATGAACTGGAAAGAATTGGAAAAGGCTAAAGGTTTTAAATGAGAAAAGTCAGGTTATAGTTCAAATTATTTTTAATAGATCTTATAAAATAAGCACAATAAAAGAAAAATTTGAAGGAAGAGGAAGAGGGGAAGGGCGACAAGGAAGAGAAGACAGAAAGTAAGAAAATAGCCTTCAGCTGGAAATAGACATGAGAATTCAGATTCAGAACACTTTTTTAGGATGGTCTTAAAGTGAAAAAAAAAAAAAAAACAAGAATGGAGGCAGTCGAAAAATTTTTTTGATAAACAGCTAAAGAAATCATTGTGGTTTTAAAGTTTTTTTTCCCCTGAGTATTTCTATTAAATTATTTTGATTTTTCAACTATTGAAAAATATTTATTATATATTTACCTATTATAAACAAATATAACATGTTTATATATTATATATTTTATTCATTTTAAGTAAAAATGTAGTTTCATAAAATGGAATATAGAGATATTTGTTTGACTAGCATGGTAGATACACACTTATGATTGCAACCCCAAACTTTCATGTGTCAATAAATAGTGTTTTTGTTTCCCATTCTTTGTACCACTGCAAATTTCAACCAGAAAGTATTCTTTGAAGAAGGATGTTTTTGAAAGAAAGACTTGCACATGTAAACTTCGCTACCTGAAAATGATGATGCTTCTTATCAAAATGGCATTGGTGACTGAAAATCATTGTTTTGAAAGATGTAATATTGTACTATTTTGACAATTTCCTAATATTTGTACCATTTCATTTGGAATATTTATCTCTTCCATTTAAAAAATATCCAAATGTGCATCTTACCTCATTTTACATTACTAACTTTGTTTAGGTTTATTTCATGAGAAAACAGTTATCTTTATTGCTTTTTGAAAAATACATTAAGAATAAATCATGACTTGGCTCATAATAAAAGAAGTGACATAGGTAAAAATAGTCAATTACTTTGAATTACAAAATAATGTCCATAAGTATCTGGGTACATGCTCATCAATAAATTAGCAGATTTTAAATAAACATTTCATCCCTACTTCTGAAGCATCACAATTTCACACTTCTTGATTCTTAACTTCCTGGGATTCAATGACATGGATACATATAAAAAAAAGATGATCCCATTTCATGAATTTGTAGATTTGTAATGCATTACAGTTTATTTCTATAGCTGTTCAAGGGTTCATCTTAGATTGAAAGTTTCCCAGAGAATATGAAATTTTTAACCATTTAGACTGTTTTATGTGCAAATAAAACTCCCCAGGAAAAAGATGTCAGGTAGAAAAGCAAGGGGGTTATTGTTAATACTAGGTGAGAATTTGTCATTATATCTTGTCATCATCAGTGAATTCTAATGGTAAGAGGTCATTTTCCTCCTATACCATACACTATAAATATATCAATCTTACATACAAATTAATATAATATAGCCCATCATAGATACATATTTGGCAGTCTAAGTTCCTATTTTTCTCTTCTGTACAACTAAGTTTATCCATCATTTTCCCTGATCTTGTATTCACATTCTGTGTCACTTTACTCTCTTCTTGCTGTCGTACCAATCTATGTGATACTGTATTCCTGGCTTACCTTCATTTCCTTCTTATGAGTTGTATCAGAGTATTAACTTGTACTTCTTTCTTTAGGTGTTAACTTATGAGCTATCCTCTGTTCTCATTTCCACAGGCAATTTCCATCCCCCTTTATGTCTATAACACTGAGGAAGGAGGCCACAAGACAAAACAGTACTACCTCAATTTAGAATAAACATTCTCATTTCATCTTGATGAATAGATGTATTCAGCATTAATCACCAAATAATTCTCTTCTAAATAAATAATCAAAACTGACGGTTGGCCTGGTTATCATCTCAATGAACACAGCAAAGCGATGAGTTTGCATTGCCCTTAATTCCAGCAAAAAGTATATTTGCATTAACATGTATTTAATTTTGACTCATGGTATTTATGAGAAATTCATGTTTTTTTCTTTTAGATTTGAGTAAGTTTATAATGCAATCATATTTCAACCATTTAAAATAAAACAGAAACATGATTGAAGACTCTTCAAATATATACTGAGTGGTTAATAACATTCATTTAGCATTTCCTAAAGTAAATTATGTTTGGATTTGATTTAATGATCCAGGAAATCTGATTAGAACAATTTTGAATGCCCCCCCCAAATTGATATGCTACAATTTCACACAAGAATATTAAATCTGTAATTTCTTTTCTTACAAATTCCTAGCTTTCTATGAGCAGATGCATAGTAGAGATTATAGAAGGAATGCTTTTTTGATTAAGCTAAAACTGTTGAAATTATTTTATGAATATTAAACTATTGTTAATTATAAAACCTGTATCAGTTGGAATAAGAAAAAAGTTAGGGCCGGCCACGGTGGCTCATGCTTGTAAGCTTCAGCCTATGAAGCGGCCGGGGCTAGGGATCGTGGTTCGAGCCCCGCCTGGGCCCTATAGCGAGACCTAGTTCCAAAAAAGTGGGTGTGATGGTGCGCGCCTGTAATCCCAGCTACCTGGGAAGCTGAGGCTGGGGATTGCTTGAGTCTATGGTACCCCGGGCATTGAGACCCTGCAGTTCCATGGGCAAAAATAGTGAGACTTAGTCTCCAAAAAAAAAAAAAAAAAAAAAAAAAAAAAAAAAAAAAAAAAAAAAAAAAAAAACAAGAAAAAAGCTAAATGACAAAACTGATTTTTATATAGTAAATTTCCACTTAGGAACAGTAAAATGTACTTTTTATATATATGAGCAAACCTCTTATTTAAACAAAATGGCAGTTAGAGATCTAATTCAACCATCAATTATTCCAGTCACTTGTCTTTAACAGTGTAGATAGTTTCTCAAGGTGAAAATTTGGTTCTTCTCTTCAGACCCCACATATACACAGATAAATATAAAGGATTAGGAGTGATATTCAGGACACGTTACAAGTAACAAAGAGAAAGTTTATATGAAGAAAATAATAGTTTAGAATTTGGAGTGTTTTGTTCATTTTTAATTTTTCCTTATACTCCGTTGGCCTGCTCTCCCAGCTCTCTCTTGACCTCAGCAAGCTGGTTTGTTTTTCACTGTCCACACGTTTTTTGTGTTTTGCATTGTCTACTCACTTCTGTTCTGTATTCTCAAGTATATGTAAGCCTCTATATTTGCCTTTGTCCTTCTTACTTGTCTTACCATGCCTATTTCCCTTGAGTAGCTTTCATTTTGCTGTAAAAACGAACATTTCATCTTTTCTTTCTCCATTGTATGATTGTAATTTCTTTGTCATATGTTAGGTATTGATATATATGTAGATTTATTTCTGAACTTCCAGTTCTCTTTCATTGATCCATATGTCTATTGTTATTTCCACACATATGGCTTTAATTACTCTTGCTTTATAATATAAAGTTAGATAATATGCTCTCTCAATTTCTCTACTTTCCCCTTCAAGATTGTTTTAGCTATTCAGGAAATTCTGAGCATTTTAAAGTGTTAAATGCCAAAGAAATAAAGTTTATACTGCTTATTCATTAATAAAGCATAAAAGATGAAAATAAGAGCCTGAACTTACGGTAAAAACTTCTTAGTACTCTAGAGAATACTTTTGCCTTGAGAAAACTTCTAAATGTTATCAAAGAAAATTATTCAAGTAAGTCTTAATGTGGTTGGGATTCAGATAGAGAATTCTGGAAAAGGACAACCCAATTCCCATTACAATTCCTATTCACCCCTCACATAAAATATAGTGAGTTCCATAATTGATCGTATCATGCCAAGTTATCTGTAAATCAAAACTTTATAAGGACAGTGCAAACTATTTTCAAATTATATACCAGTTCTCTGGTGAATTAATGTTACCAAAACAAACAAACAAACAAACAAAAAAACAAAACCCTCAGGAAGCAACAGAGATCTAGTGGGAGGATATCAGACTTAGAGAAAAATATTTTCTTTTAGCGTTTAAGGCTTTTGAGTTGCGTAAAATTGAATGGGGTGCATTGTAGTGCTGGGGTATTTGGCCTTGTATAGGAACACTGATAACCTATGAGCAAATAACTTGAGTAAAGACAGAGTGATGACCATGGGGCTAGTAGTTTTGGCCATAGCATCCTATGGAAACTCTCCTGATTGCTGTTTCCTCAGTCAATTAAGAGCAACGTTGTCAGCTGAGACTGAACAGAAAGAGGAGTAATTACAATGTGGAAATGCTGAGAAGCTGGTAATCAAATAAAATTAACTTTTGTTTGTAGAGTAATTTTAGTTCCTGTTTTGTTTTTGTTCAATGATTTTAGAACCATGTAAGTATTTCTTTCTGACTTGAAATGATTTCTCAGCTTAAAATTTTGACTTAATTTAAGACTCAGAGAACAATGTTTATTTTATTTTGTATCAATGGTTAGCTTTGGTTCTAATTTCTGATAACAGTCACTCTTGACTTAAATATATGTGTTAAGTCCTTCAGTTACTATTATCAGCTAAATAAACTGAGTGACATAATTGGGGCACTAAATATAGGTTAAAGAGAGAAAAAATCATCAAATTGAGGAGGTTATGAAAAGATCTCTTAGAAGAAATAACATATCAAGTTTGATACATCATTATGGCTGACAATAATAAATGATGTCACCTATGGGAGAAATAGAGTCCAAGATAGGATCTTGAGGAGTGTTTATAACTAGAGGGTAGCCAGACAGGAGAAAAGGAAAAAAAGGTGATTGTGAAGAGGAGAAATCAAAGAGTAAGACAGTTCAGTTCATCTGGTTACTGAAATACTGCTCCAGCACTAAGTACACTGTTAAACGTTGAAAACACAGGAAGCAATTCATATTTCTAAGATCTTTAAAATCAAATGGGCAGGCCTAATTGAACATGTCTCTCTCTCATGATTGGAAAAAATTAGACTAAGCGAACCTGAAAGTACTCCAAAGAAGAGAGTAAGAACTGGAGAATACTGAGACAATTATAATATGTTGAGATGAGAGCCCTTTAAATTAAACAGATACCTATCAGTATGCAGATAAACAAACCCTGGCTATTTCGTTGAATTCTTTTTTGTTTAATATTCTTTTTACTAGGTAAATGTAGAAAGGCTCTTTAATTGACTACATCAAACATCTCCTTGTTGTTTCTGCTTGACTTATGCTCAAAGGACACAGCAGGTCACTCATCTTTGCTGTTGTAACCTGAATGGAAACCTTATCGCAGCTAGAAGTAACGGTTGAGATTTTGCCATTCAGCTAAGCATGAAGCCATTACAAATGGAATTCCTATAAGGCAACTTGGGAACTATTGGTGAGTTGCATATGTCAGAGCTACTACTGAACTTCATTTTCTCCTGTAATAAAGAATTTTCTTGTTATGTAAACATGTTGGCCACACACAACTTGATGTAAACATAACTCCATTAGTTGAACGTCTACATTTTAGTTGACTGAACAATTCGAATTACGAAGTTATTGCAGATTGCTTTTCCCTTCATAAAACATAGCAAATTATTTCTTCCTCTGAATAAGGTTGGCAAAGTCTAGAGGAAGATTATACCTATCTTCAGAAGAGTATCATAGGCATTTTACAATGTGTTAGTTAAGCTTTCATGGTTAAGAATTATTATCCCCATACTTTCTGAGGTCCCATGACATTTTCAGCTTCTCTAAGTTTTATTTGGCAATGTTTGCAGTGGCAAAGTTTGCATGCTGGTTGGAGCAAATCACATTGTTGCTTTAGGAGTTTCTCATTTTAGATATTGTTGCTAGTGCTGTGGGATCTAACCTATGGTATGGCTGGGTTCTTGGTCTAGGACTCAAACTCAAACCTAAGATTTTAGGCTCCTGATCCTGGTCCTGGTCGTACCTGTGATTTAAAATATAGATTATTCCTTACTATATATATATATATACATTTATATAGCATGATATATATATATATCATGCTATATAAATGTGTGTCTGCTTCTTCATCTTGTGCTATTAATATTACATTCATCATAATAGCTGCATCAGGCAACTCTGAACTTCCCAACCCATCTTTTCTGAAATTGCCTTCTTCCTTCCAACACCAATCTGGTTGTCTAGTGTTGTCACTGTCTTTTAAAACATGTGAATTGTTGACACAGTCATCAACTCTTTACCTGAGGATGTAGAAGATAAGAAAAGACCATTTCTCCTGTGTTTATGATTAACTGTGAAATCTCCATGCCTTGTTGACTCTGCAGGTGTGGATCCCTTATCTGAGCTTTTGTTCAAAACTAACTCTTTCCATTTGTGTACAGAGAGACATGATATGATATTATCAAAGGTCGGTCACTAGAACAAAAGGGATTTCTAGTGTGTGTGTGTGTGTGTGTGTGTGTGTGTGTGTGTGTGTGGATATATACACACATACATTGCATTGTGTATACATATATTGTGTTTATATGTATTATATTATACATATATTATATATATATATTATATCCTTTTCCTAAAATCACCTTACACTTGATTTTAGGAAAAATTAGTGATGAAATTAGTAGCAAAATTGGCTCTTGTATAGAATCTGGGTCACTTCTTCAGAATCCCCTCACTCTTAAAGAATTTACTTTCATAACTTCTCCCAAAGACCTCATATTTGGTCACGGTCATTTGTCAGAACTATTCCATATTTCATGTTAATATATAGCAGTCTAAAATTTTGTTTCTTTCCTCTCAGGCCACTTCTTGGTTTACAATGGAAATCTTTTTACAGTTGTTTGGTAATCTACTAGCCATTTCTTTCACAAAAATAAGAATTTAAAAACAAAAACAGAAAAATAAAGCAAGAAGATATTGACACCATTCCAGCAGACCTGCTTCTCCATGGAAAAACAATATATGGGATTGTAACTTCTCTGGGGGATCTAATAAGAATTTGTGTAGTTTTATGCTAAGTCAAATAGTAAAAATGACTAGGTCATAGAATATTGAATGCAAACTCTTTACAAGGATCAGGAATCCCACTCATCTCATACCTTGTGTGAGCTTGGTATAATGTATGGAGGAGAGAAAATCTGTGGCTTGAAAAACACTGTATCAACATGTTGATGCATCCTTGAATTATCAGAACAAGGTAATGGGTGCTTCTGACCTATGATGTGGAAGTCAACCCCTCCCCTCCTTTTCCATTGGAACATTTCACTTCTTGCTCTTCTTGTATGAGAATGTCATAATGAGCATGAACTGTGGGCACAGACTGATGGATTTAAATCCTATCTCTGCTGCTTAGATGCTGTGAGACTTTGGGCCAGTGATATTTAGTTTGGTAATCTATTAAATAGGAGTAAGTGTATCTACTTTCTGAGGTTTAAGTATTTCAGGTAACATGTGTCCACAAATGATTCATAAAGAATTAATGCTCATTATTTTAACACTATTATATTTTTATATTTTACTCATTATTATAACAAACCCAACTCCTTTGACAAGCAGTGATGAGACAAGGGATCCTGTGAATTGGCTTCTGCCCTGAAAGTTACCTTTTCATTCTATCAGCTTTTATTGTTTAAAAAAGTGAGGAAGTCATGAGCACTTTCAGGTTTCCAAACTGTTTTTCCCCAACTACTTGACACCATCAGTTGGTTTCATTCTCCAGGGCTAATATCAGTAGCCCCAAATCATAGCAAAAGCACAATATGAAGACAAATTGGAGTATAAATAATAAATGAGTGGACTTGTTTCCAGACAAGGAAATGTTGGATAACAGAGGTATTTAAATGTCCTTCTAAACTACATAAAGAAACATAAAACTCTTATGATCCAGAAACCTTGAAGCTTAACTTAGAACCAAAGTCATCCCTGGCCTCACCCTTCCCTATCAGAATCGTTGCAATGACTCAGACAAAATTTGCAGTTCTTTAGAGTAATATAACCTATACATGTATTTACACACAAATTCCAATTCTTATTAAAATTTAATGTGATACTTGATAATAGAGAAAATTATTCTACTTATTATTTGAAATGTGTTTATTCTTTGAGAGAAAGGGTAGAGTTTATCTTATAAAATATTGGGCAATTTCAATGAAGCAGTGAGCTTAAGAGCTTATAAAGTCCTGGTTGAAAGAACTGGGGAGTCTTCATTTGTGACCCCTTTACTCACCTCTCAAATAATATGTTGCCTATGTCTTTATCTAGATAAAGGTTCTTTGTCATTTTGTTTTGTATGAATGGTAGCCCCCATTTGATTACTTGCTTAATCTATAAATGAATCTGTAAAGGACAATCATGTTAAATTAAAATGGAAGACTCCCTTGAATTTCATCCAGTGATTGATAGTTTATAAGGATTATCAAAGCATTTAGCATATTTTTGGTCAAGATCCTGCTCAACACATCCCTTCCTGTCCACAACCTTCTATTTTTATTAAACATGCTATTAATTTATCCTAAAATATAGTAATTATAGTAACATAGGTTCCCCAAGATTTATTTGATAAACACAAAATATGCACATGTTGGAAGCTGCTTTATTTTTAAGAACAAATGAAATCATCATTGATACTGTTATATCAACCTCTGATTGTTAGCTGTGTTCAGAATCTGGTCAGATTTCTGTGAAGTGATCCTGAGATAAGGATCTTTGTGCCAGTGATTTATTGAGAAAGAGATTCCTGGTAAATCCATAAAGAGTTTGGAGTACTGGGGGTTGGGAGAATGGGATATAGAGAAGAAGGTAACACAGATGGCATTTAGGCAAAGATCTACGAGGCATAATATTGATCCTATAAAGTCTGGAGAGAGAAGGATGCCTCATGGTGTATCCTGATTTTAGTAGAAGAAATTGGCATCAGTCAATTATTGATTAAATGTCTTTTCAAGGAGAGTGTACGCTCCCAGAATTCCCTTGCCTTTACTCTGGCTAAGCAACCCCAGTACCTAACAGGCAGGTCACCACAGGAAGTTGAGGGGTGCAAAGAAAGCATTTAGAGGCTCTAAAATTATTTTTTTTTACAAAAACAAAAATTATTATTTGTGTTCTTAGTGTATATGCTAAACATTAATATTCAAAACTTATTTGGGGAAACTGAAATTGTCCATAATCACAAAAATAAAGAGGTTAAATGTTCTTCATAATCATAATAGTGTCTCAGCTTTACAACAATGGATTGATTCAAAGCACTAAAACAAATGTGACTTTCAAATGCCTCAAACATTTGCATAAAATAGGTGAGAAAGTGATACTATGTAGTTGAGTATATTTCTTTCCAACAAAGTGATTTTAAAGGTATTAAACCAAATTTTTAATACCTTGAAATAAAATAACAGGAGATTTATACATGGTGATAAGAAGAATTCAGAAAGCCTTTATTATCAGGATCACTTTAAGTTAACAATTTTTATAAGATATAAAATAATTGACTAAAATATATAAAGCAGTGATGCTGGATTCACCACTAGAGAAAAATTGTCTTTGCTAAAGGACATGAGTTTTCTTTAAAATAAAGAGTAAATTCAATATTAATACTTTAGCATTTTTAAGAATGGTATCTCAATTATTTTATACAGCACTATGCTGTAGGCATTTTTATCGCTCATATTTTATATATGAGAAAATTAGAATCAAAAAGGTTAAGAAAAATTTACATCTCATCCAGTTAATTAGATTCATGACTTGAGTCTGGGTATTTTAACTCAAGAACATATTAGAGTATGTCACACTGTATCCAAAGCTAAAAATGTATGCGCTGCATAACTATTATGTTCACTGTACCACTAGATAGCTTCAGAACATTGTATCAGAAATTAACACAGCATTCACATTAAAAACTGTGTGTTTGGGGGATTTAGGGGCATGGAATTAGAAGTCCTGTTAAAAATAACAATTCTCTCTCCCAAGACAAGCTGATGGATACACATGTATACACATCGCTCACATATAATTACAGTTGAATCAGTGGCATCTGAGTCCCAAGAATAACAACTGTGCTTTAGAAAACTCTTCATGTATGAGCAACTTAAGTAGAATGAGTGGGAGACAAATGCATAAGGAGGCTTAACTAAATGGTCTGCAGCTGTGAGAACCTGGCACTCAGGAAAAAGAGAAGGTACAGAAAATGGTAGGTAGTTACCAAAGCTTCATTCTTGTGTTCACTTGGACTGAGAAGTGTTCCTGAATATTCTGTCACCATTTTTTTTTTCCTGTGCTGATCATGATCTGCAGCCTTCTTCAAGTTAACATCTGATTTTTCCAGTGTGTTAAGTATGTTCCGGAACATCTTGCCATCTGAGACAATAAGGGATTCAAGGGCAATACTCTGCCTCCTCCCTGGATCTTTTGATTTTATGTATGGCATGCAGGCAGGCTAGGTAGCTTCAAGATCTATTCGAACAGATGCAT
>PVHY01023620.1:0-11058 GCA_004024945.1 Uropsilus gracilis
CAATAATTGAGTATAGACAATGTTTATGAAAGGAAAACAAATGTCAGACAAGGGATGAGATGATGAAGGCTTGGCGTGGGTAACACACAAGTCCCAAGCCCATCACTAACTATTGGCTTTGGGGCAGATATTCTCCCAGAGGCTTCATTTTCTGGTGCATTAAATTATGAGATTGGATTAATTAGCTAATTTCATGATGATGGTCATTATTTATTCAAAATCATCACTATCAACATTCATTTTCATTGCCTGATGTGTGGGAGACGAGCTGCAGCTGATAGAATGTTAGATAAATCACCTTTTCACTGTGCGTTTTTTTTTTGAAACATAAAATACTTGTTTTCTAGGGGAGCCAAATTGTGTCAGATAATAAACTGAAAGACAAATGAAAACTAGAATATTTTATTCATACTTAATTGGGCATACACAGTTGGTACATATTCCAAACAAACAAATGCTGAAGAGGGCATGTATTCTAATGAAGCTTCATCACAAGAGAAGCAGTGTACGAGAAAAAAAATTGATCCAGCAGAAAAGAAATATGATTTGAAGATGTATTTATGGCATACCTATCACCCCAGTTCCTTAGCAACAAGACATTGTTCAAACAGAAAGAAAGGTAGATAATTATAGATCACGGTGCATTTGGTCTTTCCTGCTTAAAGAAGAATATCTGCAAGAAAGAAAACGGTAAGTGAATACTAAAGGTATCCTTTCACGTGTTAATTAGAAATGGAATTTCTTGGCTAAACCCATTCTTTCCATGTCATGTAGAATCTACTGCACACATCCCTTCTGAACCCTTCTGCCCCCTTTCCTATATCCCTGACCTTATTCTGCAATCCTTGCTTTCAATGCACTCAGCAACTATTTTTAGGAAAGCCATGATTCTTTAGAAAAGAATCATGGGAATGGATAAGAAGATGCTATCTTGGTCATTTACAGAAAAGAATCTATTTTTCAATCCATAATTTCCCTTTACATTTGAAGAGAGCAAGCTCCAGCTTCTGTCCTGCTTTGTTTTACCTTCTGTAGGATCCAATGCAGTGAGTGCCCAAGAAGCACCCTGGCATAAGCAGAACACAGTATTAGCTACCAAATGCAAACCTGTGAGAAACAGGCCCATCAAGATGACAGTACTGTGGCTTCGTCTCCAGGGGGTTCAATGTCAAATCCAGACTGGTTTATTGATTCAGTGGGAAGCTAAGCTGTAACAATCGCTCTGTGTATGCATTTAGTGTGTATTCAATGATACTTCTGGAGCATCTTTTTTGTGTCAGACACTCCAGTGACACAGGGCTTGAGTATGAGGAAACCAAGGACCTCACATACAACGGTGGTCTTGATAAGCGATCCCATAGGACCTTGATATTCAGTAAGTTATACTGGGTAGATATGTGTGAATTCACTCTCTAGCATTCACATAGCAATTAATTACCAAGTTATTTCTTAGATTGTATCCCAGTCATTAAACTACTCTTGGCCATATTCTGGGCACTGAGGAAATGGTGGAGAAACAACGACCCTGAGTTAAGATTTGTGAAACTTCCAACCAGTGGAAGGAAATGGAGAAAGATACTGATCCAGCAAACTCATAAATCACTACATAAATACAAATCATGATAACATTCAAAGAAATAAATCATAGAGTCTACTTCAAAGTCAGTAACAAGAATATGTACTTTGTGCATTCAGTGAAGCCCTATGAGGAAGTGATTTAGACTGGTCTGAAGGATGAAATGCCTTTAGCCAGGACTTAGGGTGGGGGACAACATTTCAAGCAGAAGGAACAGCAGGCACCAGTCAAAGTGGTCTTGTCATTGCAGCAGTAGGAAGCAGAATCTTGGCTAGTGGTCTTGTTTGCATGCATACTATAATCTGAAATGGAAAGGCTATGGGTTGGGCCTTCAAGCCTAGCTGAGCCGTTCATATTTCATTCCAAGTACAGTGAAAAACCAATACAGGTTTACACAGGCCAATAACATGATGTAATTTATAGTAAAAAGAATGAATCGGAGAGTTAAGACTGAAAGCAGAGATATAAATTGGAAGGTTTCTTGGCAATAATCCAGGGAGAAAAAAAAAGTATCCATCAGGGTCCAGCCGGAAAATAGAATCCACTTGAAATGAGGAATAGAAAACAAAGAATGAGTTGTCCCTATAATAGAACTGATCAATTAAGCAGAAGTTGATGGTGAAATATTCCATGGAATAATAACATCAAAAAGCAACTGCCATTCACAGTTACAGAGTCAGAGGGAGGAGGTGCTGTGAACAGAATCTGAGACTGCGTCATCTGGTGGAAGAAGCATCTGTCCAGAGGAGGTATATCCAGGGAAGAGATGAGGCTATTTTAGGGGAGGCTGCATGCAGCAAGATGTTTTCAGGAGTCTCTCCCCGTGATCCCATTGCACTTAGCATTCACTGAACGTCCCTTATCCTGGAGCCTGGAAAACTTAGACTTTGAAAACCAGTCACCTTCAAAGACAAACTCTAAAGAGTGATGCCTGAAAGTGAGTGATGAATCTGAGCTATTCAGGAGGGGTAGGAGAGGGGGGAGGGAGAGCGTAGAGGCATTGGGGAAGAGGGAGCACAGTGGAGTGTGGTGGAAGACAGGGAGTGATTTGGTGGCAGGAAAACTATGGTGACCACACCTGGGGGGAGAAATCCTATACTGTGAAAAATTAAAATGTTGTTTAAAACATAAAATGATAAAAAAAAAAAAGAATCAGCCACTTTCAATGGATGTGGAACTATGGAAGGTCAAACAGACAAAGGGCAAGCATTCACTGAGGCTAGAGGTCAGAAGAATTGTGTTAGATGACGTGGAGACTCAAGGAGAGATTGTGTTTCCAGTTTAATCAAGGAGGTGGGTCGTGATGCTGACTTAGAAGTGATAGAGAGAGGGAAGCAAGCTAGAAGGGCTAGCAGTGTGATTTTGGGTTTGCTAAATTTGACTTGCCTCTGAGGCATCAAAATCAGAGAAATAGAGAAACCAGTTAAAGAGGAGATAATAAGTGACATGAGTTCAGAAATGCATAGATGCCTTTGTTAAGGGACTCAAGGAAGCCGAGAAAGGGTTTGTTATATTGACTTATTTGACCTTCAGAAGTTTAAGGAACTTTGCAAAATACTAAGATTAAAGAAAACATGATGGGAAGTCCTGTCCCTGACGCTTTATATTATTTGCTGTATTTTTCTATTTGTCTAAAGACTGTGCTATCAGCAGTAATGACCAATGAAACAAAAGGAGATGAGAGAGGATGTAGACCCCCCCTTTAATCATGTTTGGTTATAAAACAGTGGGAAAATTTACAAAGTGAAGAAGGACGCCAAGAGAAAGTTTGTTTTGTGTTTTAAATATAGGTGGTATTCTGGGTTATTTCACTGGTGAAGAAAACTATCCCACAGAGAGAAGAATTTAAGGAAGCATAACTGAGACATGATAATACAAGAGGTACTTCACCTGGAGGACATAAGTGTTGATGGAATTCAGTGCTGACGGAACTGAGTGACCTCCAGTAATAGTTGAGTTAGTCTGGCAGTGAACCAGTAATAATGACTTAGATGTAGATTCAGAATTAGTTGTTTCATTATCAAATAGAAACATGTAACTACTTTTATCTGCTAAAACTAGCTTTTGTTTAAAATGCTAGAGAATATGAAATCTGGGGAGAACAGTTTCGGTGTACTGATTTCTTTCTTGTCCCAAATCACCCTTGCATAGGCAAATTTTATTTTCTTGTTGGTTTAACTACCCTGAAGGCATGGACATGAGTACCTAGAATTTTGTTACCATAAAGTACCAGTTATGTGTAAAAAAGATAATAGAAAATGAGAATTCCCCACCCCCAAAAAAAGAACGCTCTAGACAACTCTCTGTTTTGCTTATTTACAAATCACCTACAAAGGAAAAAAGAGAAAAAAACATCAAATTAAAGCACCATCTCAACACTGTAAGATAGTCAACAGGGTAAGGGAATGACCTACCCCTCCTACCATAGTTACCATCATTCCACTGTATGATATTTCTCCTTAAAGATCACACAATAGTCTCAACCCCATTGTTCCTTAAATAGCTGTATATTCTACCTTCGTGATGGTAGTTTCATTATCATGAATGTGAATCAATTCCTCAATATCCTTTGCTCTTGGAAGTGTTACCTAAGAATCCCATAGTTTCACAGTTCATTTGCACCCTTAGCAAGGATCAAGCAGTTTGGAATTGAGCGAAAAAGGAAATTAAAATTGAACCCTTTTATATTGGAATCAATATTGCTCTGTTATATATGTTAGGAAAGATTCATGTGCGTGGAGTTGGAGGATCTTGGTAATTACTGGTATAGCCAGTACTTGGCTTGGCTTATTCCTGCCCCTGACCCCCAACACTCATATCCCCGCCCAATATTGAAAAAAGGGTTTCAAAACAGCAATTGATAAAGATCAACTTGTATACACACGATAGTGTCAGCAATGTCTTACACTTCTATAATAGCCATGTGTGATAGGCAAAGTGTTAGTCTCTAAAGATGCGTGCACCATAGTGCCTGAACTCCTTCCATAGAAGAATCTGACCTACTTCCATAGAAAAGGGAGCTTTGCAGAGATGACTAAGGATGGTGAGATGGGGAAAGCATCCTCAATGATCTGGAGAGGTTCAGTGTTATTATAAGGGCATTTATAAGAATGAGGTAGGAAGGCTAAATCAGAGGAGGAGATGTGAGGAGGAAAGAGAGATCAGAGTAATATGTTGACCATGTGCCAAGGGACGTGGTCATTATCAGGAGGTAGAAAAGGTGAAGAAACGAAGAGCCCTTGAGGTTCAGAAGGAATGCCATCCTTTAACTTTGTTGCATGTGAGCTTCATTGTGCTTTGTGTTGAGTCACACATTTGGGGTTACTTGTGACCACAGCAATAAGATCAAATACAATTACCATAAGATCTCAACACAGGGTGGGCCCTCTATGCTATTTTCATTACCATCATCTGATCTTTTTCTCCTCTGGGCTTACTTTAAATATGTAGTTAACTTGTCATGGTTTCATTTTAGTTATTAGGTAGAAATGAATTTGTTTTTTATATTTTATTGTTATCATTTTCAGTTGTGGAATCTGAAAAATTCAGAAAACTACCTCTTTTGGAAATTATTAGAAAGATAAGGCTATTAGAATGCCTTGACAATTTCTCTTGTGTTGGATTTTCATTTAACAACCAACAGAACCACTAATTTATGCAGGGAGTTAGACTGGTCATTGTGTGATGTATTCGGAAGCTTCTGGACCATTTTATGTTGGGGGAGCATGTAAACTTAAACTGGTGACATGCAATTTTGCTCCTTTCCTCTCAGTCCTTAAAAAGTCCTGGAAAAAATGTTGAAATTTTGTGTTTGAAATAAAAGCTATATTATTTTTCCTGAAGAATGTCAAATTAAACTTGTACTGTAGAAACTGTAATCTTGAATTTTTGACTTCTGCAGCCCATTTTGAAGCCAGTAGCTATATTCTCCATGCTGTTTCTCTAGTGCTTTCAACTTGAACTCACTCCATGCAGAGAACCTGAAACTAATGCCATCTCTCAGATACAGTTTTTGGAACAATGGTTGGGCAGTTCCCCATTGAGTTAATCCCAGGACACTGCTGTTCTCATACTATGGGATTCCACTCCCCTGTTAGGAAGTCCTGGTCAGTCTATGTGGAACTCTGGAAATATAAAAATGTGCAATATGGACCTTTCCTAAGACCCTTCTCCAATCATTATTAAGTGTGTGGTGCCACATCCAGAGTCATCCTTTTAAGTTGGTGGGTAGAAAGATGGAAACTTTGTGCAAGTAAATGCTGTAGTTTATAAACTTTTTGACAATTTCCCAGGAAGAGATTGCCAGCCATCTGAATGATGTTTTCTCAGCGGCACTTATCTGGAAGACTGCTCTTTACTCCCAACGTGTATACTGCTAATGTTGTAAAAAGTAAGGCTGCTTTCTGTGAATATAAAACTAGGTATGCAATAAAATATTCATAACACCAAACCTGCAGGCTTTGCTACATGCATTTCTTAGGATACCAAATATAATGAACGCTCCAATTAGAACTGAATCTGGTTCCTTGTTGTCCATTCATATTTTACATTACCTGTGTGTGCATGCTATATATAGCTGCCCTTTCCTCGTGAAAACTTCAGCTGTCTTGGATGAATTTTAAAACTCACTTTGAGAATTCTTATAGCCTTTTAGTGTTAAATAAGTCCTCACTGACATTTACAATCACACCATTTACAAGAGTTCCCTGTGGTCTTCATGTTTATTCCCTATTCATGGCAATAAAATGTGACGCTTAATGGTCTATTGATGATGACTGCAGTAACAAGTGACACTTTTAATGAGTGATTTTCGCTTCTAGTCTTCATCCTAGACAAACGTTATACAGTAAATTGTATTCTGCTTCAAGAATATGCTTGCTTACATTCAATAATAAGCTAAAGCCAGCTACTTTTTTGGGGTTTGTGAGAAAGTATAAAAGTGCTAGTCATACTACTAATATAGAGACGTAAAGTAGGTTGTTTTTCCAGTGACACCAATTTTATGGTAGTTAAGACATTTCTCCCTGGTGTTGAAATCATTAAAAATTCATCATTGGTGAATCTGCAAGTCAAAAGTTGACATATATTCTCTATTTATATGCAGGTTATATGAGCTATGGGGATGTATATTTGTGTTTAGTTTTAAATAACTCCTGGCATCCCAAAATAAAGGAGAAAAAAAGGAAAAATATTTTAATGATAATGTAAGAGTCTGAAACTCAATTGACCTTTAATTATAAATTTTGTCTTCATTTCTTGCCAGGAGATAATTTATTATGAGAAGTTGTAGAGGTATAAAATAAAGGCTGATCTGACTTGCTGTAGTTGGGTTTAATTAGATATAAAATTCCCAAGAATCAAGTAAAGCTGCATCTACATCCATAAGGAATCTGCTGATGGTTATCTAGTCACTTACACAAAAGAGTCAATAACCCTTTTAACTTGTAAAATTGTTTCAATTTTAGTTTTTTTTTACTTGAGTCATCCTAATATTCCATCATGCTCCAGAACTGTAAATCAGTTTAGATGGTGGCCTTTTTGACTTCAAGAAGCTCCATTTCATCCCGTTATTTACAAACTGGCACCTTAGACTGTAACTATTATCTGCACTATCCTTCCCCACTCCTTCACCCTCCACCCCTCCCCACACACATCATTCCCAGAAGACAATGCAAGTGTGACTGTGAATGCTGGCAGATTAAATCTCATCAGATATTTACTTCTAAGCTAATGACTCATGATTTCTTCTGTAGCCTTACAGCACACTGAGAGCAGATTTCTGGAGAACAGCACCTCCCAAGAGAGCAGTGGTCCTCCATAGAGTTTCATCCATGGATGCCAAGTCTTAGAATAATGCAGGTGGATCTTGACACTCATGTCCACAAGCCTGAGTTCAAAGTGTGAGCATCTGGGTCAGTAAGAGGAAGATGAAAAAAATGAAGAGAGCAAATGCATGCATCAGCAAATTCCCAACACTTCATTGTTCTTCTACCTTCTCCACCTACTCCACCCTAAATCATCTGGAAAAAACCAAACCAAGTTTGTATACCCATCACCAATATCCTGGCACCCTTCACTGGAAAGCTATAAATAGCAGAGGAATATATACTTTTTGAGTGAATAGCAACAAAACTATATTAGGTTCTGATTTTTGAATTCACTCAATTGTCCTATTTAAATGCAAAGTTCCTGCATTGCTTATGAGATGAACAACATGAAAACAGTTGCTTATAATCACTTTTTTTAAGGGAAATTGACAACCGTTATGTGCTTTTTGTCATTCGATGGCTCTCTGAGTTGGTATAAATATATTCTTTTAATAGGTGTGCATGTAAATCTAACTCTGGAAGGGGACTGAATAAATTTTTAGAGACCGTACCATGTAATGAAATTTAGATTTGCTCTATACCATATGAATACTGTAATAATTATGTATTTCATTTCTTCAGTTTTTATAAGTACAGCAGTATATACATATAATGACTGTATTTTTAACAAACATTCACTGAATGAATGCATAATAAGCACTGGATTATGCTAGATGCTATAAACAACAACAAGAAGACATATAATCTCAGAGATAATATAGACTAGTTGGGCACAAATGCATTTAGGGAAGTATACCAACTAGTATCCTTCTGCAAGAAAACAAGTCAGCGAGAGGTTTGAAGGATGAACAGAAATTAGATAAACAAGTCAGCTTCAGTTAGTGACAGAGATATCTGGAAAACTCAAACGTCTTTGAGAATAAGAGGTAGAAAGAAAATCTGTCCAATAACATTTTTGCTAACAGTCCCATAAAATTGTCAAATTTAATTTATTCACACATCTCATTACTACCACAGGAATAGAAAACCTGACTTGAAAACTTCTTATTCTTTGAGCTTAGATTCTTTAGAACTTATATATAGTTCTTCCTCAGCTTACAGGGGAGTACATCCTGATGAGCCCATCACAAGTAATGGAATACATCATAAGATGAAAATGCTCTTAATACATCTAACATGCTCAGTATTATTGCTTAGCCTCTGATTACGTTTTTTATTCTCATGGTCATGTGTCTGATTGAGCACTGCCCAGCATTGTGAGAAAGTATTGTACTGAATTTCACTGGTGAGGAAAAAAGTGAAAAGTCAACTTTCTTTCATTCCAAAATCTTTCTTCTTAAAGTAAGTAGTTATCTCAATATAAGACAGAACAATATAAACTTGAGACATAAATTCAGATAATTGATCACAGCAGATGAAAAGATTATTATATAAAGCTACCCATAAGATTTTCACTCAAAATGTCTAACAGACAAATTCATAGCAACAGTTGCAATATAAAGGTCCAGATTTCAAGCCCGAAAAACAAATCACTAAATATGTCTCCAGTCCCTTCATAGATGTGTTTGTAGGATCTAAGGACTGGTAAATATAAAACATGATGCTTGTCTGCAAGATGCTTACTTCTTAGGGAGATAAGATGGACACTGAAGAACAACACAAGATGGCACAATGGACCCCATTGGGTATATCATAGAACCTCAGAAAGAGACAACATTATGTAGGCAAACAGATTTCTCAAGGCCCCATGCAGGAGAAGAAACCAGAGGGAGGGTCTTGATGAAGCCAAATTTGTGAAGATGGCCAGAGAACTAAGAATCAGTTTCTGCAGAGAATAGAGTGTGACTCCTAACACTTGATAAATAATAAGTAATTATTTAGAAGCTCTCCTTTGCCGATCAAATCAAAACAAACATTCCTTTGCAAGCAGGGTTGCAAAGCAGTAGCCCATTTCATGTTTCATCAGATTCCCTCTCCCCTGACTGTGTGTATGGCTGAGACAAAGCATCGTATGACATCACTCATGGGTTTCCAGTGCGGCTCACCGCGTGCGGAGCATGCTAATCAATATTTCTACCGGAAGGGTCTCACAGTCTTCTCAAAGGCTTTGCTGAACCAGAAGAACAACCAAATCATAGATTAAAAGAACTATATGCTTCACTTGGCCGAAGACTAAGTGTTCACGGACTTGTCAATCTCTCCTTCCTCCAATGAAGTATTTCACGCAGCTAATCACAGCAAAGGATTCATTTGCTGTTATGAACAAATTACTTTCAAATGAGTTCCTGACTGGCTGCTCTAGAAAATAAAATTTGTGTGTTGTCATTGAGTGATACCAGGTGATTTGTCTCAGCAACAGACAAGCAAAAACAGGGAATCTGGAAAAAGCCTTTAAGATAGGAAATTCCTATGCAACATTGTTGTCATAGGACTATTTAGTTTTGATTTGTTCAGGAAAGGGAATAGATAAATGATTAAAGTGTTATTGTTAAAATAATGCTATAGTTTTAAATTAATATCATTTTAAATATTTTAGTTGACTGAAATATACATTCTGAAATTAATATAGTTGGCAGAATAAATAATTTATAAGTTTCTACTTCACATCTTAGAAGCATGAAGTGATGGGGAAAAACTTATGGCTTCTGTTTAGATTGGCTATGGAGTGCAGTTCCAGTATAACTTGATGTCAGAGGTGTTAAGAGACATGCCTCTATCAGATTCTACCAGGCTCTCAATTTGTCTGTTATTTTATAAGCATGGTTAAATAGCAACAGACTCCAACCTAAGTGAAAATTGTGATGGCAAATCTTCTAAGGGAATATTGTGAAATATCATGATTCAATAAATTGTAAACAATTATGTGATAAAAAATGAAAATGAAAGCTTTTATCAAGAATTCAAGTGGCTTTTAGTGATTGTAAATGAATGGGAAAAAAAATAAAAGAATTTTAATCAGTGTTAAGGTTAGATAAAATTTCTTTAAAAAATTACTTCATGTTCCAGTTTCTAAAATGTAATTTGGATGAATCTACATTGCTTTTGAGCTGCACTTTTTCATGGGAATATCTTATGAAGATAAACATGAGTCTGGCATTTTAAAATTTCCAGTTAGCTTTAAGGAAAGGAGTATTAATTTGCACACAAATGTAGCTATTACCTTTATAAACTGTTTTTTTAACCCAAGCACATTAATTTATATATATTTATATTTACCAATGCACACAATGTTAAGTTAACCTATTAGCAAATTCATTAGCAAAGCTTGTTAAGGACCATGACACCCTACCAGGTAGATTTTTTTTTAATAGTTTCTTTACAAATTGAACAAGTCATGATGCTCTTGAATAAATGAGGCTTTTTATCTGTTTGTCGAGCAAAAAAGTGAATCTGAAATTATTCTACTATCTTTTCACACAAAATTATTCTACTTTGATAGGGTCACTATTTAAAAAGGTTGTCAATAAAACTCATAAATAAGACTACAATTATTGAGAAGATGTATAATATAAACAACCCTTTACTATCCAAATCTCCCCAGATATTTAGGATTTCTTAATATTAAAATGAAGTTTTTGAATAAAATATGTAGCAGTTTCACAAAATTGTTTATTATCAAAAATGGTTTATGAAAGTGACTCAGCAGGAAGGTGG
>PVHY01023621.1:0-20729 GCA_004024945.1 Uropsilus gracilis
ATATACACAATGGAATATTACTCAGCAATTAAAAACGACAGATTTGATGAATTTATGGAAACCTGGATGTACCTAGAAGAAATCATTCTAGCAGAAACGAGCCAGATGGAAAGGGACAGAAACCAAATGGTTTCACTAATATATGGTCAACCAAATGAAACTGCACAAGAGGAGAATGGGGACCAGCAGGAGCGGGTGGGAGGGGGAGGTGGTGGGTGACCCCCAGGGATTGAAATGATGTGAAATATAGATAAATAAATTAAAAAAAAAAGAAAGAAAAAAAAGAAAAAAAATAACAGAATTGGGGTAGACAATGATGTAATGTGTGCAATTAGTAAATAAAATAAAATAAATTTCACCCATAAAAAAAGAGAGAGAGAAACATGGGACAAAGGCCAGGAGGGCCTCTCTAACCCTCCTGAAAGTACACATAAGACACCATCAGAAAAGCAGGCCAAACAATCCTTTACAAAGAGTACTGGGCTTAGAGTCTAGAAAAAATCTGCAGTGTGGTGCTGATGCAGCTTCTTTTTACAGACATGTTTACACTGTGGTCCCTGCCCCACCCCCAGCCCTGATACCTGCTCTGTCCACTACCCAGAGATCCCTCTTCAGAGAATGTCTCCTGCTCTGCATGCCCACCTGGGTCCCTAGACAAGAGGTACCTCTTTTGATTTCCTCACACCCTACCAGCATTCATCACAGCATTAATTGTTGACAACTGAATGATAGTGGAAATTTCTCTTCTGTGATTTTTGATAATTTAGCCATAAAGTCTCCAGGCAAATGTTTAAGAGCATACTGATTTGTAAGTAGATTAAGAACATCTATTTGAATTCAGAAAGTAAATGTATTCATTTCAAATGAGTCCTGTATAATCATTAAAGGAAGCCTGGCAGCTCTTTATCAGCTATTATAAATGCTTGCAGTTTAGAAAATTCAAATATTTATTACAACTTTTATTGAAGTAACATTAGTCATAACAGTATATAGGTTTCAGGTGTATCACATTATAAATCAACATAGTTTACACCATGTTATACTCATCACTATGCAATTGCCACCATTTACTGAATTTACCAGCTCTTAAAAAAAAGTCTCATGGTTCAGTGTTCACCTAGCTGGGCCCTTCCCAAAGTCCTCTAAACTAGTTACTCCACCTCAGCACAACCAGGAAGAATGGGTGAAATAACCACATTCACAGGGAAAGAAGCAGCTAGGTTAATTCGTTAGCCAGCCTGCTGGGTGGGGAAGCTTCCCCAGTATCCCACGCAGATGCCAGGTTGAATGCACACTATCAACTCAGAACACCATGTCAGCTGAGACTGGGGAATTTCCAAGATTCAGGAGAGCTACCAGCTCAGAATGAATAAACATGGAATATGCCATCGAGACACAGGGTTCCTTCTAATTCTAGTATTCTGTTCAGAGGCCACCTAGGCCCACAAGTGCAAATCTCCATAAACCCCAGAGCAACAATGCCCTGGGCCATTTCATCCAAGGTGCTACCCCTTCCACAGTTCCACAAAGCTGGGGGGGAAAGTGAACTTTCATGGACCTTATAGCAAAAAAGGTTTTATACTTTTCAGATGGTTTAGCACAACACTATTTTCAAATACTCTGTAAGAAAACTAATCACCTGCATTTATAAATGGAAATTTTTTATAAAGTTTTAACCCTATAAGTTAAGTAGGATGCTTAGGAATGGCCAGGTCTGGAGACAAACCGGGAGGCCTGTCTATCGAGGCACCAACCTCCTCCACCAACCTAGCCTCTCCCACAGGTCTCTCTTCCACTGTAATTGAGTCATTTTGATTTATGCATAAAAATATGCATAGAAATTGTTCAAAACTGAAGAAAGAGAAGCCCCCAATATACCCACCATCTAGCAATAACCATTACTGACACCTGATACATGTACGATGGCATTTCTTATGCATATACATATTCTCATATACTTCATTCACCAGAAAACCTACTGCTTTGTATCCTACTTTGTTTTATGTATTATTTTCTAAGTATTGCCCATGCAATCAAATATCCTCTAGAATCACAGATTTTAAAAGCCACCAAAAAATTGTATTTTATAACTATACTATAATAACTTCATTTAATTACACAAATAACATGTGAGGTACAAATTTTTTTAAAAGATAGAAATAAGTAAGAATTACCCACCCTGCCAACATCAAGTTAAACAAGTTAACATTAATGTTTCTCTTCAGATTCTTTTAAATTCTACATATCAGCTAATTTTTAATTAATGAACTAATCTCTTCTGCAAGAAGTTAGTTATTACCTGAACTTTTTTTTGCAAATCAGTAGTGATCTTGTGGTGATTGTTTGTATTTCATTGAAATAACATTGGTTTATGTCACTGAATATGATTCAGTAGATCATATCATCTCAGTTCACCCACCCACTACCAAGGCATCCATAACATTCCACCATAGTCCTCTGGGCCCTTGCCCCTCTAGTAACCTTGATTCTGCAGCCATATGTGTAAGATTTCTTTTGGTTACTCACTAGATTTTTTTTTAAGCATACAGATGCAAATAAAAATGTTTGTGGATTCTAATACACTTTTAATTCATTTTAATATATGTGTAAATAATATATATTAACATAATATGTTAAATATTCTCTAGTGAATATTTTTCTATATAATCACTTTCATTCATTCATATATTTAATGATAAACCATGATTTCCTATTTCAGACACTTGTTTCAACTGCTAGCCATCCCATTAACAATACTCCATTTAACATATACATCTCTAGTTAAATTTGCATAATGATCTATATAATGTGTATGTAGTGCATGTATATATAGTATATATGTATAATTATATAGCTATTAATTAGTTCATTAATAAAAATCCTAGAAATGATGTCAAAAAATGCTTGATATCTAATAAAGCTTTTCTTTCACATTTCCCAATTGTGCTTCCAAAAGTTCTCTCAGTGTTAAAAAGTGCTCATATGCCCACATTTTAACAGCCCTTGAAATTGTTTTTAAATTTCTTTTAATCTGGTAGTTAAAAATAAGGCATTTCATTATTTGAATTTGCATTTGTTAACCACAAAGACTGAATTTTTTCATCTTTCCTACTAAAATAATTTAATTTATTTATTAAGTTGTTTCATTGCTTCTTTTGACTTATAGTTTTCTTTTTATCAAAAATATTAATATCTTCTATCCTGTACATTATAAATATTTTCTATGATTTGTTATTTATCCTATAATGTTTTATTATTCTTGTAATGTTTCTATGAGAAAATATAATTCTTAGTCCTTTGGTTTCCAGACTGAGCTAACACAGTCCTCTTCTACCTCCAAACAATATGACAACTTAAGAATTATAGATCAAAAAAAAAAAGAACTTAATAGTTTAAAGTAAAAAATACAGCTCCAACTACATAGCTAAGTGATTTTGTCTAAATTAACTCATTTAGCCTTCACCGTGATTCTCCAAGATATATCCATTTTACAGAAGAGAATACTCTCCCAAAAATCAAACCTTAAACAGCATAACCATCATTCAAATCCAGGCTGTCTGGCTCCCACATCTAAGTCCTGCACTTTTCCTTAACATTATAGCTTTAAAATATTTGAAGCACACATTTACAGAATTGCAGAGAAAAATGAGCAAATCTGTAATCATAATAGAAATTTTAATATGCATGTCTCAGTATCTAATTAAGCAAATAAAAAATTAGTGAAGATATAGAGCACAATTAAAATACTTGATCTAATGGCTCTATATAAAATGCCATTCCAAACAATTAGAGAATACACATTCTTCTCAAGCAGCATGAAACATTTATAAAAATAGATCACATAAAAGGTTGCAAGCAGTTTTTGCCATAAATTCCAGCGAAGGAAAAGGATAGAAGTCATGATCTCTGACTACTGTGTAATTAAATTAGAAATCAATAATGAAAGGATAATTCCAAATAATCCACATATTTGAAAATTCAAAAACATACCTTTAAGTATGCTACAGGTCAAAGAACAAACCATGATGCCTTTAATTAAATTTTTAGAAAAAGTTATGACACAAGCATTACATATTAAAAGTTATAGAGGGTAGTATATAAAGAGAATTTTATGTTCATAGTGTATTAGAAATGAAGAAAGATTTGAAATTAGTGAGATTTATTGTGGAACTAAATGCTGAAAATGCACAATTCAAGATGCTTTAAAGGAGACAGAAGTTAGTAACCTTGTAAAGTTGTTTCTAGAAGCCTTTGTATGATTAATCCTGAGGAAGAAGGATACAAAACATACCAAGCTCAAATCTGGGAGATCAGGAGTCCCCATTCACTACTGTGTGGTAGCTGGCGATGCTCTTAACCTCTCTGAGCACCTTTTGCTCTCTATAAAATCAGTCAGATCAACTCCAAGACTCAGTGTCAGAAATGCACAAAGATCTTTCACTAAGAAATCTTTTATTAAGATTAATATGCATGGAATGGTAAGGCAATTATAAGGTTGTTGCTAAGAGTACTATCTTTTGGTCTTTATGAAGCCACTTCACAAAATAACTAGGAATGAGGAGAGAAATTCTAAGCCATGTCCTCCCTTGTGCTGCTCAAGATCGGGCTAGGAAGCTGCTAGAAAATTCCCCACAAAGCAAGAAAGCACCATTATTGAAAAGTTTACTCATGGGGTTTTCATAACCAGCAGTGGTAAAGGTTCTGAGACCACTGTATCCCATGGCTGAAGTTCCAACTGCATGGTAAGCTCAGGACATACATAAGTCCCAGCAAGTAATGGACATTCAAAAATAGTTTTGAAAAATGAACTGAATTAAAGATGCAAGATGATGCACAAAAAGAAGTACTATTCCAGATTTTAAGCAAAAAAAATGAATCATTTAGCTGTTTTTTTAAGGTGAACTAAATGTCTAAGCCTAATTCTTTCAATTACATCATAACTGACAATGACAGATATTCTAACTCCAGAATGATAGACTTCACCCTTTCCTGTGTGTCTAAGGTTGGAAGGAACCACAGAAACAGAGTAGGGAAAATGCAGCCAAAAGTCTCCTCATAACCTTTCAACGTAGAAAATGGCAAAATGAATACAGTTCAGGATTTGAGAAAAAGATACTCACCTTGTAGACTACTTCCTTGAGCAGTGGAACTGTGCTCGCTCTAAAATAAGTACACTATAGCACTTAACTTGATATGTGCTAAATTAGGTTTATGGTGGGTCTTGTTTTAAAGGGGTGAAGAAGTAAGGTGTTCTAACAGCACTCAATGGGCCCAGCACCCTGGCAATACAGATCAGTGAACAGGAGTGTAAAGAGCTACAAAAAGAAGAATCTATAATCTTAAACTCAAAAACTAATAATGACAAGCATCAAAAATGTAGCACTCTCTGCAGACCTGATAACAGTCCCTTTCAAACATATGAGGAAGTCAAGTCAACTCCAAATTCCTGGAGTCATCAGGCTCTTCGCCTGCATGACTGGAAGGTTAGAGATACTGACTTCCCTGGACCCTTCATGCCACTTTCCCTGTGAAGTCAGTTTTCATTTCATTTTGGGTGAATTGATGTTATAGTAGAACACTTGGTGTTGATGCATAAGACTAAAGTTGACAATTTTCAGTCCCCTATTTCAGACCAGAACTAGAGAGTCAGAAAAATGCTCCTAGGGGAAAAAATCTGTATAATTGTTTTGGAGATATTATGGCAGCCTCACAGAGATTTAACTGTTTAACAGAACTTCTCCAACAGTCCTCAACCATGCTGAACTTTCCTGAGTAGCGAATTTATGAACAGATCGATTCTTTTGCAACATTGGACAAGGCCAAAACCTCCAGCATGCCACCTACTCTTCAATGGCTTTTCCAGGAGCCTAGGACCAGCTGTTTCTGGGTGATATGGGTGTTGGCTGTGAAGTAGAAAAAGGTCCCTCTTCTCTGCTCCCTTTCTGTTACAAATCTGTTTCTCTCTTGTTGTCTGCTGTCTTTGTCAGCTCCCCAAGAGGACTCCTCATATACGAAGGTGAACAAAAACCCAGTTTCATCTGAAACCCTGACAAGCCAGTCAGAGAAAAGAAGATCCATATTCTCCCATTCATGGGAAGGAGGAAAGTATAAGAAATCTTATATTTTATTCTTCAATAAAAGTCTATAGGTCTCCTGTTCCTTCAAAATGCTGGAAACTCACTTGAAGTCATTTTTACAATTCTTGTGTTCTTCAAGAAACAGTTAAGTGTGTAAACAAAAAGCAAGCTTTTCTGTGTCTCTTTCTCCCTAGAGGCTCTCACCCTGCCTTCTCTCTCTCTCTCTACCCTTTTATTTCCAGATGTGTATAGGGCAGCCAAAACAGTTCTAAATTCCAGAGAGTCATGTATTTTTTAAATGTAGGTCTTTAAGGGGCACCACTACCAGTGGTTCAGTCACATTGCAGGGATTTAATTACCTAAATGAAGTACACTCAAAGAAAGACATGTTGGGTTTTTTCACTTTCCACAACTCCACTTCAATTTGTATTTCTCCCCCTCTAATTTAAATTAATTTCCCTTGCTGTTTTGTGTTACAAAACACCTGGATGGGGTTATTATTCTAGAAAGGTAATTATAAAATTACAAGGCTAACCATGATGCAGATTTCCTAAAGCGCAGGTGGCAGTGGTACCAAGTGCCAGCAAAGGGAAAAATATTGACAAGTGCAGGCTAAATTCTCTTACAAAGTAACACCTATAGGCAGCACAGTGATGCCTGAGTCAGGTGATGACTGAACCTTCCTTTGTGAATAGGTTATGCTGGACGTTGGGATACATTTTCTAGATCTTGCTGCAGAACCGAAGAACCCATTCCCCCTGCTACTTGGGCTGCTCCTGGCAGAGGATCCTCGGCATCAAGCACCAATGGAGAGTGCCAAAGGTCACACCACCTCTTCTGAGCAGTTGATTGCATTGATTGATCCACCTAGACCTTGCCAACCCAACCTGGGGTAACTTTGAAGGGTGATCCAGCTTCAGAGTGCCATATTAAATAAACCTAAAGACATCACCGAAATAGTATCAGAATCCAACTTCTCATCCTGCTCAATCCTATTCCCTTCCTTCCTCTTTCCACCACATCTCTCCCCTCCATCCCCTTCTCTTCCCTTTCTTTCCCTTCTTTTCTTTTTGTTTATTTTTCCAAGAGCCCATTAAAAGAACCTCCCGCACACTAAGTCAATCTCAGGGTCAGCTTCTCAGAGAACCAACCTATAACAAAGAACATAAGGAGTTGGGAGGGAAAAGTTACTCTTGCTGAGTCTTCCAATCAAGTGGACATTAAACCTTGTATTTCATGACTCAGGGTCATCTTGGACCCATTGGTACCAGTTCAGTGACTGAAAGTCCAAGAAATAAAACATGATGGCCCTGGGAGGTAATTAGGGAAAGGGAAGTTTATTGGCAATATGTATTACATATTTGGCAATATGCACAGTGAACCACATTTTTATTTATGGGATATGTTGTATCCTATTTAATCTCAGAATAACTTAAGGTGGCTGACAAAGTGCTTATCATTCAGCAAAAACAGTAACATAAACAACCAACCTGTGGCAATATGAAGACCACCAAAAGGCAGAGCTAAGGTGAGACCAAAAGAATGGCAATAAGGTCCTCCAGGTCAAGGTCATTGGAGTCCCCAGCCCCATGAAGGCAATTCAAACAAAAGCAACACTAGCCGAAACACAAAAACAAGAACTGACATTGACATTAAAATTGCTTTTTGCCCTAGATTCCCTTCTCCATAGGTACCTTGAAAATAAAATTTTTAAAAAGCACAGCAATCAATGTTTAGGGCACATAATTAATCATGTTTCAACTGCCTACTGCATGTTCCAAACTGATGAGGTTGTATACCATTGCTGAGGATGAAATGATCATTTAGCTTTGGGAAGAACTCTGGCTAAACACTGCATGATCAAAAAAAAAAAAGATGATGGCTGAGAAGGAAAGCTGTACCTGAGGCTATGGCCTGAGAAAAGGCATGGAAGTGGTAGAAAGTCTGAGAACACACTCATGTCCTGCCACTTCCCAGCACATCCCCTCCCTGCTTCCCAAGGGAAACAAGTGAAACATTCCAAACAGTGGAGGAAAGGTCATTTTTAAGGGCCCAGAAAAAGTTAGCCTAAGCACTATGGTCCAGTTAGATACAAGGATTAAATGGAAAATGTCTTATCAGGAGGCATGCATATCTTAGTTAGCTCAGGTTGCTCTAACAAAATGTCATGGACTCTATGGCTCAAACAATAGGCTTTCACTTCTCATAGTTCTGGAGACTGGAATGTCTGAGATGAAGAAGCCAGTTGACCAGATTCTTTTTTAGGGTCCTAGTCCTGGCTTGCAAATGGCTGGCTTCCAGTGTATCCAATATGGCTAAAAGAGGGAGGGCTCTAATATCTCTTCCCCTTCTTATAAGAGCACTAAGCCCACCATGGGGACTCAATGACATCATCTATTCATAATTACTTCCCAAGAGCCCCACCTCTAAAGAACATCACATTGGGAGTCATGACTTCAACATATCCATTTTAGAGGGACACAAACAGATCATAAAAACATCCCTCAAGCAATCCTCTTGCTTGAAAATAAAATAGAATTTATTTTCTGCCTCAGACCTTTGAAAAGAAATGAACACAAGAATTTCCAGTTAGATTCACAGCTACAGAGAAAATGCTGTGTGTTCAGGCAGAACCTGTGTATTAATAGTGATACACAGGAGGGTCTGGAGATTCCAAAGAGAATGGGCACCTGGCCAAGGAAGGGCCAACCTCAGCTTTGCTCTATGTCACAGGAATAACTGCAGAAAAAATTGTTCCAACCTAAGAACCAATGAGCAATGAAACTTTATGTTTTTGGTCATGGAGTTTTTTGTTACAGTGATTCTTCATCAAAGAAAAAGTTAAATAGGCACTATAAATTGTTAAACATAGATATTTTTCACTTGTAAAGCACCTGTGAAACATAAAATATCACATTTTAACCATGTATATACCCTTAAAAATGCTAAGTATTGAAAACTGGTATGTCCAAATATATTCACTATAAGTGCTTTAAAATAATGTTGACCTGAAAACAACTTGGATGACCCTCAATTAAAAAATGGTTAAGAAAGCACTGTCATATAGTGACTAATAATCAAGAACTGCCAATAATAAATATTAATTACTCGTGTTATAGGCTTAGCAAAGAGATTATGATAAAAATTGTATTTCTTATAGAGATGTAACTCTCTTAAAAACTAACAACAACCAAAGCACATAAAAAATAACTTATAAGGCTATATCCAAAAATGATAAATTTATCAATTTATCATTTTATATTATTGACATGTTATAAAACAGTTATATCACTAATTTCTTCATTTTAAAAATAATGCACATTATTTTTAATAAAGTTTGTTATAAAAATATCTCCATGATAAATTTGCAAACGAAAAAAACAAGAGGTGGAAAATATTCAAGGATCTGACAAATTCATAGACTCTTCAAAATGGCATCCAAATGGAGCACAAGAGAAAGAACAGGAATGGAAATACTGATTGGCTAAGGTCAGCCTAAATGCCTCGATAAGCCACCACCACAATAAATAAACCCCCACTCAAGTGAGAGCTGACATACTGACCAAGCGAGGTCTCTTCCATCCCAACCAAACAACCCTAGGATTTGATTCAATCTCAGTGGTAACTGAGTCTCTTTTCATTTCCTAAGTAAATGTCTAAAATGAACCTGCTGCTGCATTTCAGTCTCACCAAAGCCTCCATCTTCAGTTTTTAAAAAAAAATGCAGTAACTGTGGAAGAAAAAATAATAAATGAAAAGGGCAAGTCTCACTTTCCCTGTGTGAAATCTCACAGCAATTTCTGAAATGGAAGTGGTACTGCCTCTAATTTCCCCTGGGGAGACTGAAACAGAGATGAAGTCCTTGTCCCTACAAAAAAGTAACTGCCTCCCAGCCATGGAGATATATTTTCAAAAGCAAAATTCAGAATCTATGGGTATGGCTGTTGGGACAGAATATTTGAAGCTGGATTGTTCTGAACAACTAGGACTTTTGATTCACAGAAAATGACCTTCCTCATCAGAAGACAAAGCATCACCAATGGCTCTGTGTCTTGAGAATGCCAGTATTTATGCTTCTCAAAACTTGTTAGAACATAATGAACAAAATAGTTTTTAATTACTTCTAGGTATGTAACCATTAGGATCTAGATGACAAAATGGCACAGTTTCTTAAATATTTGAATGGTGCACGGATGGTGAAACAATCTTTGAGAAAAGAGTTGTGAAGGAACTCTTAGTTGAGTTGTGTTAGCCTTGCTGCTATTCTGTGTGATGTGAAGAGGACAAGGAACTCAGGAGCTCCTGGAAATGTTCAAGGGTGAATTTCCTGAGCAATATGTATGTTGTATGCAGTGTTTGTCCCACAAGACTCCATCTTTTGCAACTAGGATTATCCTACAAACAAGCTGTTCCTCAAAAAAGTCCTCTTCTAATACAGTCTGAAAAGTTGTTTGCTCCTCTGACTCAAGGTTAGCTTCTTGTAATGTGAACCCTAAGCACAGGGTACTAACTGAAGCATCCCTTTTGCATAAGCTCTGAAGTTTTCTAAAAGAGGAAAACCTGAATTCTGTGAGAAAATCACAGAGAATGACTGGCTGGAGAGAATCAGTCTCATGGCAGACTAATCCACAATGTTGGGTCGAATCTCACCCATCATATTGCTGGGACCCAACTTTCCCAACTTCCTTCATCACTGACAGGTGGACTGCATTCATCACTCAAACCCACACAGATTCTGTATGGCTTCCTTTACCTCTTAGGCAAAATAAACAGAGGACAATGAAGAAAAACTCCAATGACTCCCACTTGGGCAAATGGCTATTATCAAAAAATTTTTTTAAAAAAACAGTATGTGTTAGAAAGGATGTGGGGAAAGGAGAAACCTGTTGATGGGAATATAAATTAGTGCACTGTTATGGAGAACAGTGGGGATTCCTCAAAAAAATAAAAATATAAATTCCATAGGATCCAGTTTTTTTCTATTTCGGTGTATTTACCTGAATGTAAATACAATCTGAATACAAAAACACTAATTCTAAAAGATGCATGAACCCCCATGTTCATCACAGTATTATGCACACCAGTCAAGTACTGAAAACCACCTGAGCACCCAGTAACAGATCTTTGGGAGGGAAAGTTTGGCGTAAATACACAATGGACAACTTCTCAGTCACAGAAAAAAAAAAGATGAAATCTTGCCATTTGCAATAACATGGATCAACCTAGAGGTTATGATGCTCAGTGAAATACATCAGTGGAAAAGAGACAGAACAATGGTTTAATTCAAATGTAGGACGTAGAGCCACCAATCAAACAAGTGAACTAAACAAAACAATAATAAACTTTTTCAAACTTTAAGATCAAATTAATGGTTGCCAGAAAGGAAGAGGGGCAGGGGTAAATTGAGTAAAGGAAGTCAATTAAATGGTGAAGAATAAAATTAGATTGAGTGGGAACTTAGAGCAATATATGAAATTATTGATGTTTAATGTACATACCTGAAACTTACATAATGCTATATTGTAGTGTGACTTCAATAAAAGTATGTTAAAAAAAAAAGAAAAGAAAAACTCAGTATTCCAGAGAGGTTGAGTGTAAATGACAAGGACCTCTCTGCAAAGGATAAAGACAGGGGACTGCAACCTTTCCCAGAATCCTATAATCATAGCCTCACATTCCTTCAGTCAAGTGTGAGGATACAAGTAATGAAAGAGATAGAAATTAAACTGTAGCATCACTGAAAGTAAGCATCACCCCCCTTCACTTATCACTGTTTCCTTAATTCTAGTCTCAACATAGGCTGACAATGAGGGGGGGAGGAGGATCCTATAATGAATTGTTGGATGAAAGGAAGCCTGGTTGGTTGTCATGGTAGGAATGGCTTCTTTGGCTTCACTGGCATAACCTCTGGAAGCTGCTGGTTATCTGCCTCTGATTCTCTGAGGAAGGACCAAGTCTTTGGAGGATCTCAGAAAACTCAAGAACATGGAGTTATGAAGACAGGCTGATGGCACAGATCCTGTGCCAAGTACCAGATAGGTTTGAGCTCTCAGAAGATAGAGATGGACATAGCACAGCCCACTTCTCCAGGTTGCCCCACAAGTGTCCTCAAGATTCTGGTCTCCTGCTCTCTCAAGGGTCACCCTGTAGCCATCACCTAGCACCCTACCTAGTTCACTAAACAAGACTTTGCCTTTTCTGTGTCTTCCCAATGTTCTATAATAGTCCTGCCCTGGTTGTATAATGGGAAAAACCCATTCTATTTTAAATTGTTTAAAATAAATTCAAGTTTTTTGAGGTGAACAAGAAACTTTGCTCCAGCCTCATAGCTCATGGCTGCAAATCCACAGAGTTTATTTTGGCACCGTGAACACCCACTTTGAAGTCCCATATGGCCTGTGCACGAGTGAATGCATTCTACTTTTTTAAAAGACTGTACACAATTTCACTCTGAATTTCAAATAGAAATATAAACTTATCAGTTTCATGAGGGGGAAAAATTCTACCCAGGATACATGGAACAAACCCTTGTTTCTTTCCCCCATGCCTCACCCCTGGAGTGTAGGAATCATCTTTTAAAGAACTGGTCATTAATGATCTGAACTACTTCACTCTGCTCCTGCAGAACCACTTACAAATTTCTAAAATCCCCAGGTTTTCTTTTAGAGTGCCTCTTTACCACCTGTCTCCACAATACCACCCTCATCTGGCATTCACTCAACAAATAAGCAGAAGCCACTATTTGTCAGGAACTAGGCCAGGCTCTGGGGATATGGCAACCAGAGCTATCCCCTCTCCCCCCACCACCACTCATTTTAATGAAAGCCTTGTTGGAAAAAGGCAGTTCTCCTGAGATAAATCCTCACAGATATTCAAATAGAGCAGCAGGCAGATGGGCAACACCCAGGTCTGGCCAAGTGAGTTGGGAAGTTGAGGGGAATCCTCACCCAAGAACGTGGAGTCCTCTGTGGAGGAATTTCAAGGCCTTCACCAGGCTGAGTGCTGGAGACAGAAGTCCCGCACATGGTGCCAGGCTACCCTTCACAAAGCTTAGAGCTGCCACAAATCAAAGGCACCAAAACTACTTTTGAAAACATTCCCAATTCCTATTTCAAAAGAGGCATCAAAGCACTGTGGCAGAAATCATAGCTCTGCTCAACTTCTTGATATTAATTTAACTTTTTTCTTTGTAATAAATTACAAAGGATCAGGGAAACATTTTGGTTGTCAGGATCCCCTAAACCCTAAGATGTGGCCTTGGCTTCATATTAGCCTGGTATGTGTCACCCTCTACTCCTAAATGCATGGCTGATGACAGTAACCACAGACACCAAAACTTCCCAGTCCAAACCATCTGCCCAGACCTCCTTCCAGTTTAACTTTACCTTTACCAACCTAAAATGAGGACAATAAACATTTCTAGCTCTCAAAGTCCCTTTCTAAGGAGTTTATATCTTAGTTATTTTTATTTGCATGCAAATTTAAATAAATAACTTGCCTAGAATAAATTTGGCCTTTAAAATACACACATACCCACACACTTTCTTTCAGTCTCTCTGCCTCACTCCCTCATCCTCCTCCAGACACCTTTCTCTCCTCCTTGTCTTTCACACATGCCAGTCTCCCCACTTCTTGTCATCCCCATGCCTGAACTATCTCACTGGGAGAACAATCCTCTGGGCAGCTTGAGTATCCTCCCCATGCCCACTTGAAGCTACTCTCCAGTTTTTCTTTGTCCTTCCACAACTGAATTTCTCAACTCTGCACATCACCTTCGTGGAATCACCACTCCCTCACTCTTACCTGCTGAACACTGGCCATCCTCACTTCTACCACAGCAGGAAAAAAAGGCCTCCCCTGTTTCTCTAAGATCACAAACAACTTCTTGGTCATTGAATCACAGTTTCTTAAGTCTATCCCTAACCTCTCCCTGATAATTCTGATACTACCTTCAACAATGACAGTAGTTGCCATTTATAGACGGCTTATGATGATCCAGGAGATATGTTAACCATTCATATTCAGTCTCTTATTTAATCTTAACAATATGAAATTTGTTATTGATGATACTTAAAGTTAAAGAGGCCATGATTTGGAAAGTCCAAAAGGGACACTCCAATGAGAGGTGGGGTCTGTGGAATCCACAGGAAATGCCCAGCTTCCAGACCTCACCCTCACAGACTGGCAGCTGTGACTTTCTGTCTCCTGGAACACTCAATCTTAGCCACTGCAATGGAGAGAACACATGGACAGACCACACAGAATGCACCAGAGACTTCCTGCAGAGAAGGATGTCCAATAGCCGCAGTTCTTGCAGCCATCCCAGCAGAGGTCCCAGGCCTTCTGGATCTACCATGTTATTTCACCAGGCCCTACCCAAATTGCAACAAATGAGTATTCACTATTTAAAGCATTGAGTTGTGATAAGTTTGCTATGCTATAACAGGTAACAGAACATAGGAAAATGATGATGGTGAGGATGATGATGATGATGATGATGATGATGATGATGATGATTAGCCTTATTTTACATTCTCCAAGAACTTACGTTACTAACTCAAGAAATCTGTCTATATTATCTATGAAGTCTGCCTCTCTTCAACTCCCTGATTAATCTGTCCTATGAACTTAGGGAATAGTTACTCATTTTGCTATTTAGTTCACACTATCTTGCATTGTTAATTACCTGGGTTCATGTCATGTCTTATCTGTCCAGAGAGATTGCTACTCATTGCTTTCTCAAAAGACTGTCAGCATCTTAGACAAAAGAACTATGCAGACAGCATGGTCAAAAATAAACGAAATTAAAATGAGATAGACATTCTTAGTCTTTTCCTCACCCCAATTCTTTTTCAGGAATGAAAAATAAGAAAATGGATGCTTGTGCATTTAGGACACAGATAACCATATATCTTGAAAAATTATCAAGTATCTTGTTGGAGGTCCCAAATTTTTCAGGTAGAATATTTTAGGAAGAAATATGGCATGATATAATTTTTAAAAACATTTTTGTGATATCTAGGCTAATATAGTTATCAGTGTAAACCAAAATTCATCAACAGAGACCGATAATAGTAACCAAGAAAATTCCAGTAAGATTCTACATAGGTAATAATCCTCAAAGGGAACATATGAATGGTTAACATATCTCCTGGATCATCATAAGCCTTCTATAAATGTCAACTATTGTCATTGTTGAAGGTAGTATCAGAATTATCAGGGAGAGGTTAGGGATAGACTTAAGAAACTGTGATTCAATGACCAAGAAGTTGTTTGTGATCTTATAGAAACAGGGGAGGCCTTGTTTGGGAAGGTAAGAGCAATCTGGTTGTGACATATGTCACATGGTTGATGACCAGGATTGATTCTGCCAATCTGACTGGGAGGAGAGTGTTGCCTTCCTCCCTCACTGCTTCATGCACATTTCTCTTGAAGCTGTGCACTTTGTAGAAGAGGACAGACTTCTGCAAATAGGGATGGCCTTCCTGGAATAGGGATAAGCCATTCTTCTGTCAAGGATATAAAAGAACCTTCACTCCCCTGTTACCACCTCCAAATAAACTCTCAAAATCACTTTTGGCCAAAACTGTCCTCTCAAAGATATATGTGGCTCCAAAGTACTGGCTGAAAGCAACCAGGTGAAATTAATAGTGATGTCTTCATACCACAGAATATAATATAACTGTTCATGTGGTCAGACCTTCAAGTCAAAAGAACAAGTGATATTTCAGCTAAGGTCAAGAACTCAGAGAGTGGTCTAAATTAAAGAAGTTGCTAACACCTCAATTCTTCATAGGTACTCAATAAATGACATGTGGCTGACTGCTCATTGATTGCCTTGTTAGATGGTCAAGAACAGAATTTAAAAGTAATGGGTAAGAGGTTCCCAAAAAAAGTATTCTTTCACAGATAAAAAGGTAACCTTTATATGTTTGACAGTATAGGAACTCTGGTTTTAGGACATCTCATTCTGGTTTTAGGATATCAACTTTTGGGTATTTGTGGATAGCTGGATATTTAAACCCTACTCATTCAAAAGGGAATGGACACTTTTTTCAAATTATAGTCACCTAACCTGCCAAAAAAAACTTTATCATAAAGGTACAGTAATGCAGACAGAATGCTATTTGTGCAAGGATGGAAAATTAAGCCAACAGAAAAAAATAGTCTACAAATACACAACAATAGCTGAGAAACATATCTATGGCAAACATGTGATCCCTACCTCCCCAGTGGGAAAAGATATTTTCAATAAATGGGGCTAGGTTAACTGGATATTCATATGGAGACCAAAATAAGTCTTGAACTATGCAAGTTCACTTTTTTGTGATCTAATCTGTGTCAATTATCTATTGCTGTGTAACAATCCATTCCCAAATTTATTAGTTTTTTTCTCATGAGTTTATAGTTAGATTGTGGCTCTGCAGGCTTGAGCCAGGCTTAGATGGTCTTGGCTAAGTTTGTTCACTTGTCTTCAGTCAACTTCTAAGATAAGTTTTATTGATCTATGATCACCTTGCGTGACACAATGGGACTGGTCCATATTAGCTCATCTTCCAGAAATCTACCTTGAACCTGATCACATCCCAAAAGGATACATGTGAGCACACAAGAAATCTTGAGGCCAATGTTCCAAACCAGCAACAGTCATTTCTGTCAAATTCTAGGGGCAAAGCAAATCACAAAGTCATCCCAAATTCAGAGATGGGAAAATGAACACATGTCTTGATGAGAGGAGTTTCAAAGTCACTTTGGGAGGGGTATCACCACAGACAGGGGTGGATAGCAGAGAGCATTTTGCCGTTGACCTCAGCACCATCTTTCATTCTAAAGATCTTCTACTATAGAATCATCAGACTTGTCTGACCCTCCAGAAACCAACCCAACAGTGTGTTGGGATTTTTCTAATGTGTTCTTTCCTGTATATAAGAATTACTAGAATTCTCAGGAGACTTGTAGAACAATGACATCAAGTGAGAGTCATTGTTGTGTGTCGTGTGACCTCTTATAGAAGAATAAAATACACTGAAGTGGAACTAATGATTCCTTTTGGAAGTTGCTTAGATATTTCAACCAAGACTTTAATGTTCCACCAGGGAACACTTTTCAATTTCATATATTTTATGCATGCTTATTAAACATATTTTATTCATGTTCATATATATATGTAACCATATTCAGTACAACAGTCCAAATATACAATCAATATGAAAGTCAAAGGAATAAACAGAAATTTGATCTTTTGTTCTAAACCTTGGCTAATATAACTATTGATAAGATTCTGCATTAAAGAGGAATGTTTGGGTTTAAGATATGTTTTGTTACTATAAAAATACTATTAACATTGCACCCATAAATATCCAGTCTTTTCCAGTTTTGATACTGGAATAATCATTTTCCTAAAGAAACTATCCCTAAACATTAAGATTACCAGACCAATAATTAAATAAACATTCTAAATAAAACATTTTACCCTGCTTCATCCTGGGGCCTACCATTATTTTTGATAACTACTCAACTGACTATAAAAGAAAAAGTTTAAGTCTCGAAGGGATGAAGGCTACATAGAGACTCAACTGACTTTGAATATTTGCAGGATGAGAATGCATAGAACACATTCTAAGAGGAATAAATCAGTTCAGATGACATAGACAGAATGCAGTATTTGCAGGCTAACCTCCAATATAATGCCCAAACTCCCCAAAATCAGGAGTCAGTTAAAACATAAAGAACAGAACTTTATGGACAGACTTTAAGTCACTATATAACATTAGCCAAAACTAGGTACTTGTGTGAATCCTATCTCTTAGCCTTCCTGATAAGAATGGAATATTATATCCTGCCTCCCAGGTCAGACCTTTTTTTTTTTTTGAACTAAACATAAATTGACATAAAAGTGTGGTGGATTAATTGTAATAATGACCCAAAGCCTTTTGGAAATGCCATCTCTCTCCCCCACTGGTATGGGGCCTAAACAGGTGACTTGCTTACGCAAGCAAGAAAGAAGCAGATGTGATGCAAGCGGAGATTTGAAAAATATTTTTCATCGAAAGTTACTTTCCTGCTGCCTTTGGATTCCTGGAAGCATGTTAGCAAAGCTAGGACAGCCCAAGAGAGGAAAACATCTCACCCAATCATCCTCATTGCCTAAGTCAATAGCTTGGTATTTGAGTGAGACCACACAAAAATAGCTTGGCCACAGGTAACTCACCACCAGACCACAGATTCTTGAGCAATCCACAAAGTCAGAATAACAACTCTCACAAAACTGTGAGCCAAAATTTGGTGACTGTTTTAGGCTATCATGCATGGGAGTGATTTGTTAAGCAGCACCAACTAATTTATACAGTTAAGTTGAACCACAGACTGTACATAAAGGGTTTTCCATAGAAGGGCATCCAGCACCCCACTATCCATGCAACTCAGCATTGAGACAAAGGCCTGCATTGGCAGGTACTGTAGATGAAGAGGATTTGTATCCTCTCTCTCCAAACCCAGTTGTGATGTAGATCACTGCTTTTAGTAGACAGATGCTCACCTGTGCTCCCTGGGCCAAGGGGTCACTTTCATCTTTCAGTCATACCCTGGAGTAGCCAGGGTATGATTTTTACCCTCTTCACTGACTGAGGCTGAAAGGATCTTTTTCAGTTTCCTGTAATATTTAATCTTCCTGCCATGGTTAGATTCAATCCCCCAAGTGCAGCACCAGTTCTGTCTTATTCACAAGAGACAGAGCAAAAGTGTCTCCCTCCTTGTGATGTCTCATGAACTCAGACTCATATTGCACCTTTGCAGACTGTGTTCAGTTCTTGCTGACCATCACAGATCTAATGGTCCTTTCAAATGTTTGCCTCAGTGTAGATCCTTTCCATGGCAGTGAGTCTCTAAGCATCCTCCTCAATACTAATCTGACCACCAATTTTCCCCCCAACATTTCATCTCTGCCAAGTGCTCATGGTGTTAGAATGGTGTCTTTGAAAATGAGTCCTGGTCAAGAATGCATGTTTAGGATACTCTTTGACCATGAACTTGAAGATGTCCTTTCCCAAATCAGAGCGTGAGTTGAACTCTGTTTGCAAGGGCCCTTCCCCAGTTCTGAGCTCCATCTACCGAACCCTAATTTGACCTAAACTACTAATTATTCTCTCTCTTTGGTATTAACTTGTACCCTTGACCTCGGGCAGTACTTTCATCCTAATTAAATCTGGCAAGAACTGCTTCAGCGGGAACACCCAAGCATTCGACCTGCAATATTTCCCAACTCAGTTTCATGCACTGGCACAAGTAGAAAATGAAAATATGTAATATGCTAGAGTTACTAGAATAACATTGAGGAGTTTGGTAGATGGAGCACTTCTGTATGGGACTTGAATTATTACAATCTCTTTATTTTATAAATATGTGACAATTAAAATATAATAAAATCAGCATGGAAAACACTAAATGTAATTTCATGGAACTTCTAAATAAAATCTTTATTTTATTTAGCAAAACTTTCTGTATTTGAAATGGCTATGTCAATACTTGATCAAGGCAATTTAAAAAGCTGTTTTTTCTTCAAGCTCATCATGGTCAACAATTGATAATCTTCATTTCCACAAGTTCATAAAATTGATTTAAAACGATGTTAAACAATCTCCTGTAGTTATTTTTTATTTGATTTTATTTTTTCTGTTAAATCTTTATTTTATTTGCTGTTAGTATCCTACACCATCGTTCCTCCCTGCATGGTTGTTGACCTCCTTGGGATGCCCCCCACTTCTCCTCTGGTCACACCCTCTCCTTGAAATCTTTGCTGTTTGTTGATCCATTTAGTCCTTAAGTCTTTTTTTCTTTTCCTCCTCTGGAGTAATGTCCTTTTCCTGGGTGAGGATCAGTGTTCCAGGGGCACAGTAGACCATACTTCTCATATTTCCTGTCTTAGCTTGCATCAGGCAGCCCACCCAAACTCACTTGAAGTCCAATAGTACCAGTTCCAGTCCAATAGTACCAGTATGTCTCTTCCATAGTGTCATTGGTTGAAAAAATTCCCTGGAAGGGAGAAATGTCGATTGAAGTTTGGTCTCTTTGGTCTCCTTGTTCATGAACTGCTGCTTAGGTATCAGGCCACTGTCTTATTTCTGTGGCCCTCCTCCCTCTGTCCAAGGGGGGGTGCACACTGCTTTTGCTGGAGGCCTCTCACACAATTCTGTCTCCTAGGCCTCATCAAGAATGATGGTGTTGGAGCAATTGTCATCTCCATGGTTGGTCTCACAGTCCTGTGTTTCACAGCCCACTCCAAGGTCTTTCTGGGTCCTATCTAGGGAAAATGTGTCCAGGGTTCTTACTCAAATTGCTCTCCTCATCTATTTCTTCTGTTGGATTATTTACTGAGTTTTTGGTCCTCACAAGGACTGATTAGAGTAGGAGTAGTCCAGAGAGAGTAGTTATTTAAAGAGTGTAACAGGTAGATCAAGTTTTAGGAATCTAAGTTCACCTTTTTTCTTTCATTGTCAAATGTGATGTTGAGATTTCTGGGATGATGCAGATTGATTTAACATCCAGTTACATATTTTTATATAAACCACAAAACTATCTACACCCTACATTCACATCATCACAAGGGCCATCTGGCAGCTGAAACTGAATCAGAAAGGTCAGCCTATGCAGAAT
>PVHY01023622.1:0-20717 GCA_004024945.1 Uropsilus gracilis
AGGGAGCCGAGGAGGGAGGAGGCTAGGGAGAGTAATCCCAACCTGTCGATTCTCCCTCTGGACCTGCTGTTTAGGCCAAGACAGACCCAGCTTTTGTTAGCCGTTTCTGTGTCTTAGAATATTCATGTGTAAGGTGTGGGGTCAGAGGCCTGACTGCAGAGCCTTGCTTTATTACTGCAGCTGGGCTGGGGGTGGTGGTGGTGAGTGTGGGGGGGACACTGACACTTTCCTGTCAGTGCACTGGGGTTAAGGAACCATTTCCCAGAATGGTTGCAAGGGGTCAGGCGTACATGAGTGCACCTCCTGTGTTGTGTGTGACGAGACACTGTCTCCCGGCACATCACTTCTCCCTCTCTCTCATTCAAACATTTCTTGAACATGTGCTTGGGCCAAGCACTGTCTTCTGTATCGGGGTATTTACCCAAACATAAACACCACTGGTCGTGGCTTTGAAGGGGCCAATACAAGTCAGGGAAGAGAGCAAAAAAAAAGCAAAGGAGAAGCTAGTCTGATGCGTGCACAGAGGGAAAAATAAGCAAAGGATGTGGTGGAAGGAGGCAGGGTGCTTACCCCAATTTAAGCAGTCAGGGAAGGCTGCCCGGAGGAGGTGGTTTCATCTGAAGGACATAGTGGGTAGCTAGGAAGGAATGAGCTTCCAGGCAGAGGGCAAGCAAGGTCAATTTTATCTGGCTGGACACAAGATAGGAATAGGGGTGTGGACAAGGGGAGGTTAAGAGAGGAGACTCAAGCCATGAGAGCTGGCACCAGATACGGCTGGAAAACCAGTTTTCTAGACTGATGAGTTACATAGCCACCAAGCAGCAGCAGTGTTTTGAGACAGAAGGCTTCTAGGGTCTGAACTGATGGGCAGGCATGACGTTAATGAATAAAGAAAGGGTATTCCATCCTGGGTCACCAGGTAGGTTTTCTAGTACCTGGGATGGCGTTTTGTAAGTTACCCTTGGACATACTTTCTTCCGGCCACCAGGTCATTTGCTGAACTCAGGGAGGCGGGCGGTAGCACATACACCCTGACCAACAGGCTGCTACATGGTGACGGGAGCATGAGATGGCACAGAAACGCCCAGCTCCAGGAAGCCACCACACTCCCCCAATGCAGTAAACCATAACAAAAGGTTACTGACTAAACAAAATTGAGAGGCTCTGAAGACGACATAAAGATACCTCTAAAATATGTGTCGCTGAGGAAAGGTGAACAGGTTGATGCCCAGCTTGGGCAGAGGGGCAGCCTGCTTGGGGCTGAATCCTGGCCCTCCAATCACTAGCTCTGGCATCTGGAGGGAAGCGATTTAACTTCTCCCAGTCCCTGCTGCCCATCTGAAAAATGGGTACAGCAGCGGTCCCCGCCACAGAGGATGGTTCATCAAAGCAGATCAGCACGTGCAAGACCAGGCGGCCGTGCCTGCCAGGTGGGGCCTGGATAAGAGGCTGCTGTTGCAATCTCTTAGGCCTGCGCAGACCCTCACTGTGGTTCACATGAAGAAATGGAGACCCAGACACAGAGATGACTGGTGTGGTCATCGCAGCCCTGCAACACCGAGGTCACGGGAAGTACATGGGCAGTGACCCGGCGTTCCTGGAGGGCTGGGACCAGTACGTGTTAGGTCACAGCTCTCCGCACGTCCTCAGGCTGCTGTGCTCGGATGAGACGGCTCTTGGTTCAGAGGCATCATCCTCGAAGTGTCCACGATCACCTAAAACACGGCCTCCACGTCTGCTGTCATATTTATTTGCTTTTAAACCCCCTGAGAGTAGCCTCGCAGAGCCTCTCACAGATGCTTTCTCTTCGGAGGGACCTTAGAAGACGACACGAGGTACGTAGCCCATGTCTCTTTTCCTTACTAACCTGTTACATAACCACATGCCTGTGACTCCATCCAGCCTTTCTCTTCTAATTTAAATTCACTGTAAGAGTTGTTTCTCTTTGTGGCATGTAGCTGCCTTTGGAGATGTGCTCTGCTCGGGGGGGGGGGGGGGGGGGGGGGGCTGGCTCACACAGCAACTTGCCTAGCGACGCTAACGACCCTTCCTCTTCCTCAGCTCCTGGGGTGCTGGCTGAGGTGGGGAACCGCCTCCACTCTGAGGCGCTGAGGCTCTGCCAGCCTGATTCCTGCAGATCGGGCTGGACAGGCAACTCTTCAACTGGCTGCGGATGACTGCACAGCGCAGAGAGGGCTGGGGGGGGGGGAGAAGAGACTCTCATCCTCACATCGGTGTTCTTGACATTTTAACAGCAAGGAAAAGCTTGGGAACAGGCTTCCTTCGCTCCTGGCAAATTAACAAACATGCCATATAAACACCATTGTTTAGTAAAGAGAAAGCCACTCCGGGGAGGTATGTGATGGTCAGGGCGCTGGGTGCTGGAAGGAGGGGCGCGGGCGGGGGCAATAGGAAACGCTGCACAGCAGGGTTGGGATTGAGGGGCAACAAGCTGGCTCTAGCCTGGGACCTGAGCATGAGGGGTGGGGACAGTGGCTGGACAAGAACATTCGGGTTCATTTAAGTTCTTTTTCTGAAAATCACTCTGGCAAACAGGATGCCTTGTTGCAGCGCTGCTGCTACGAGGATATCCGTTTCGGCCGGGCTAACGTTTTTGCAGCACGGAGAGGCCATCTTGAGTTTCCAAGCACCGGCTGCCTGGACTTCACCACCCGGCAGCCTCATTCAGAGAAAGTTGGGCAGAGAATTAGAGCAGAGGTGATGGGAGCAGGGAGAGCCTCTCCCAAGGCCAGGCGGGGTTGTCCAGCCAGCTGCGAGTCACCAAACAGCTTCCTGTGAGTAAGGCTGCCGTGGCCCGAGCTCAGAGTTCGGGAATGTCCTCTCTGACTTTCGGGGCGCTGGCAGCTGGCATGGCAGCCCTAGGTCCAGCATCTGCTGGACTTCCCCAGTGGCGAGAAATTCCCGGCAAGTATTTTCCAGAGAAGTTGAAACCTAAAATTGTCATCCCAGATTCCTGAGAAAGGGGTGGGTCCTGAGCTCCAATGTTCTAGATTAAAAATAACAGACTCGGATAAAGGGAAAATACTTCTAGCTACGGCATCAACTCGACCGCGTTCGCAGGCGGGAAGCTGAGGCTCAGGGAGGGCGAGCCCAAGAGTCTGAAAATTAAAGTAGAAAATGAAAAAATGTCTTGAGGTACCCGGAGGTGAGCCTCTGGGAGGGGGGAAGAGGGAGGGGGAGGGGAGGCTTTCCAATTGGGAGGGACACACTGCCACCTCTGAGTTGGGGTACTATGGGTCCTCTAAGACTTGGGGGGCTGCAGGCTAAGCCTAATCGTGCTTATCGTTTAGGCTGTGAACAGGTGAGAGCTCCTTAATCTAAGGTCTGCTCAGTCTGCTGTTTCAGTCCGCTGTGAACCAAACCTCAGGCGGCTGGCCTCGGCTGACAGGCAGCTCTGGGCTGAGCTGCGCTTTTGGCTCCTGAGGCAGAGGGGACAGTGGCCACTTTGGAAAGGTGCCCGACTCTGCCAGAGCCTCCTTGTGAAGAATGCTATGGCTGAAGCAGTCTCCCTGCTGCCACTGCCAAGCCCACTCATCTCAGCATCCATGGGGCCCTCTCCCACCCCTGTCGCCAATGTCTCTTTCCTCCAGCAAGCCACATTCTACACCAGAGGTCGAGCTCTCCTTAAAGAGTTAGGTCTGGAAAGTTCAATTTATCTCACAGAACTCATCAAACCCCGAAAAACCGAACCATCTTCATAAAATGAGATGACCAGGACCTATACTGGAAAGCAGCAACTCCTGGCCCTTATGGTGACATTCACTATCTCCCTGCAGCTATCAGTGACCAGGACTCTCCTGAAAACCACCACTGAGAAAAGACAGAATGAGAGAAAATGTCTTGGATATTCCAGTTCTCAACTCAAATCATGACTCGGAGGGCTTAAAATTGATCAGGTGAATAGACAAACGATGAAGAAAAATGTGGTACAATATCAACCGCAGAATCTAGCTGATATTATATGTGGGTTTCATTGGAAAATTCTCTTCAATTTTGCTATATCCTTGCCTTTTTTTATAGTAAAATGTTGTAAGAAGTTTTAACCACATTCTCTATTCAAGAGCTGATATTCAAAAAGATTCCCGAACTCCTACATCGAAGATAGAGTACTGAGAGTTCTTGGAATATAAAGGAATCTCCCAAAATTAACTGGGGAAAGATAGATGAAAATGTACAATGCTGGGCATCACTGAAGATGCCTTTGAGTCTTCTTCTCATACTGTATTTATAATTTGGTGTACTTTATATAAAAATGAGATGATTTATACTTGCTAACTTGCTAACTTCTGGGTAGGAAGGAATTCCTAAGTCCAAGGTAACAGAAGTTACAAAAGCCATTTATTTAAACTGAAGAACATGTAAAGGTGCTGTATCTCAAAAAGAGCACAAATAAAATTGAAACTCAGAGTCTGGGGAAAATAATGTCTCAATATCACACACACACACACACACACACACACACACACACACACTCTCAAATCACAGAGACACCCCAGTAGAAAAATTGGTAATGGACATGAACAGAACACTGATGAAAGAAAGCAATAAACTAATAAACACATGTCAAAGTTGAACATTACTGGTAGCAATTAAAAAATGCCACATGCCTGGCACAGAATGGTTCTTAACTAAATAGCTGTTGCATAAGGAAAACCCCAAAAATATGTCAGTCCCCAATTTTTTTTTTTTTACAAAGCTGATAGCACTGCTGAAGATAGGGCAAAGAGCAGGCATTTCCTACATTTTCTGGATGTGCCCCTACAAGCTTTTAGAAAACAACTGGGCAAAGGATGTCAAGATGCTTTTAAAAAGCAAGCTCCTTTGAACGAGGACATTCATTGAGAAGAATCTATCCTTAGGAAAGGACCAAAAACTGCGTCCGAGACTCATGCATTAAAAAAGGACAATTACTGTAAATGTAAAAATGGCTTTTCAATAAGTGGGAACAAACTCAGCCCTCCTGAACAGAGAACAGGATGCACCATGATGCTTTTAAGGCATCTTTAAGCATGTGGAAAAAATGCTTGTTTAATAAGTGAGCATTAAGAGTGACTACACAGAAGGATGCTGATACTACGAACTTTGTGAGTCTGCGTGGGGTGTGTGTGCACACGTGCACAGGTGCCAGTAATACTGGAAGAAATATACACAAATATCAACAGAACCTCGGGAGCGGTAAATTCCTCTCATATGATTCTACATTTAGAGGAGCACAGGAGAATGAGCCGCTGCTTTAGAAACAGGTCTGCACACAGGTCACGACCACCTCCAGGCAGCACCCTCCCACTGACCTCCACAACCAGCTCCAAACCCCATCAAGCACATTCCCACTCACCAGCTCTTGATCTACCAGCTCACCACCACATCCAAATGCTGCCTTATCTTCCACTCAAACCTGTTTTTCCTCTCGTACTTCATTTTGTGGTGAATAATTCTGCTTCATGAACTACGCCACTGTCCTTACTTCACCTTTCCCCTTTCTTCACCCTGCTAATCTCGCTCGAATGTACTGCCATGGGGTCCTTTTCCTCCTCCCAATGGATGACCAGAGCAGCTTTCTGTCTAGTCTCCTCGTCTTGCCTGAACCCCACTCTTGCAGCTCACCGCAACAATTTTTACTTCCCTGTAGCCTGTGAAATCTTTCTCAAGGAGCTGGCCATGTGTCTCTCCAAGCGGGAAAACCCTGAGCACATGACATGGTGCATTAGACCTTGGCTATCAGTGACTCACCTGGGGAGGCACCATCGTCCCTCTCCATTCCTTTTTCCCACACTCACACCCTCCAGTGCTGAGGCTCTGCAGAGGCTGACTCTGCTGACTGAACCCCTCACCCCAACGCGTGCCTCCCTTGTCCAGCTAACTCTCAGGGCTGTCCAACGAGAGCCACCACCTCCACAGGAACGCCTCCTGGGTCCCCCAAGATCCCCACGGGTACCCTGTCTTTATGCAACACAGCCCTTGTCAGTCTTTGGGAATCTATGCTTATCTGTCTCCTTGCCACTAACAAAGCAGGTCCTCACTATTTGTTGAATGAATTAAGAAATGTTTCCACCATCTAACACAGAGTTGCTTACTCTGGTCTTGAAAGAATGCAACTCAAGATTTCGTAACTTTCCTTGGTTAGATACTCATCTCATTTTATCATCTTGGCAATCCAGCGCCCTTCTTATCTATCAATCAGCCAACAAATTTATTTATTATATACACCGTATGTTCTGATGATCTCGCTTTGGTTTTATTTGAATCTACTTAATGCCGACGAGCCTATTAGCAGAGTTATGAACATTCCCACGCAGGACCATCATTTAAAGTGCTGTAATTTACTGAGTGGAAGCAGGCAGTGTTAGACCCAGGAAGATAAACATAAATCAGATGGTTACTACTTAAATACCATTAGCAAAAAAATCCTTTAGTCTTTTTTGGATTAAAGCACTCAGCTACTTTATCTTTTGCTAGAAAGGTGTATAACTTCTGTTGCTGATGTATCTGCTCAATTACCCAAAATTTTTTTTCAAATGTGACTCAAATTGGGCACAATAATGAGTCTGACTAATGCATGTCTTGTTTTCTTCTCCTTTGTCATACTCCTTTTAATACACCCGAGAAACATGTCTATTTTCCCCACACATTCCTACAATATTGCTTGAAATTGAAGGAATGTACAGTAAGAGCTACACTTTTTAAAAAGTTTTTTTTGGTAGTTAACTAAACTATCTTGTATCTAATCCTGCCACATTTTCCCCCCTGCCAATATGGAATAGCTTTCCCAGTTTGTTACAACTGTTATACCTAATTTGGTAACATACATGATGAAAAGGAAAAATATAAAGATTGCATTATATCTGAGAATAATTGTCCCTAGCTGTCTAAGATGGAGTCTTTATGTCTCCACTGGAACTCACAATGTACTTTATGACACCCATAGTTAAATGCTTAGGGATTCTGGGGTGTCTGTCTGGAGGTTCTCATAACATAAAGCCATTCTCTTCATTTTCTACTAGTCACGGATTTCCTCCACCTTTCTTCCATCTCTTCCCTAACCCTCTTCTAGCCTACCAACCACAGAGAATGCCGTCTTTTTGACTCGGATACCTCTTCCTGTAAATCATCCCAGGAACCCAAATGAAGGCAGAATCACCATAAGATCTTGCTCTAGTCCAAGGTCTTTAACCCGAGACACAGGTAAGTTTCACTGGGACTCCAGACGCCCCGAAAATGCAGGCAAATGTTTGCATATGAGTGTAGTGAAGAATTCATGGATTCCAACATAATCTCAAAGGGTCTAACTCCCTGAAAAGGTAGAGAACACCAATGCTAAGGCATTCAGACCTTCATAAAGAACACTAATATGACCAATTCAACTGCTCAGTCCCCAGTGTCCGCCCCCCTCCCCCGCAAAATTAGGAAATCTCAAGTCATCATAACATTAACATCTTCTGCACTGATGAACTGCAGGATTTGAGGGCATGACCCGGGGACTCTAGCACGTATGAAATTATATGGAGGCAGGCGTGTAACACTTTAAACAGCAACCCAAATTGAGATACATACCCCAGTTTACTTTTAACCAAGTCCACTGTACAGTCGTTCTCCCTTTCAGCTTTTTTCAGCTTATTATTATTATTAATGCTGGTTTAAAGGCAAACCATCATAAATCTAAAGTTTCCCTGCACATAAATCTTCTGTTAGCCAAAACCATATGCCACTCATGAACCATTAGTTTGAATTATTATGATTAAAATTCTTATTAACTATTAAAATAAATGATTATTTTATTATTCTGGCAAACTCATACTGTTAGCTTCCACAGCTGTATGTTGAATCACATGGCCAAAAGATCATTTGGTATATAATGGCGTCCAAATCCAAACAGCCTTCTGGTCAATATGCTACAAAAGTCTCCAAAGACACCTTAACTTTGTGCATTCCCCGTTATCTACAGACTAGGTGACCGTTTGTAATTATCACCTCACTCAGAGCATGTTCTACAGGTGAAGATAGAATGTCATATAAATCTATCGGGGGGAGAATGATCTTTCGAGTATTTCCTTTTGTCACTTTCCTAAATGTCACTTAGATATTTAGAAGCGAGAACTAGCTGGCGATCGGAAACAGCTGTCATGCACACTCACCGCTGAAAGGACCACACAGAGGGCTCCACGGAGCAACACCCGGTCTGGAGCACGGGGCTGACTTCCCTCGGGAGAACAGCAAGTAGCAGCAGCAAGTGGCGGCGACGCTTCCTCCGGTTCATCTTATTTGCAGACGCATAGATCTGGAATTCTTCAGGACCAACAGTGCAAACCACACTAGGTTGTTTTCCCAATTCCTATGAAATGAGTCAGTAGGTCAAACAATTGATCCACTCCGGAGAGAGAACAATTCCTTAAACCGCACTCTGTTTCCAGTAACTCTTTACCCCCTGATTGAAAGTGCCGCCAGCAGGGGCAAACCTCAATGCAAAGCGTCACAGGTAGCGCCGGAGCAGCGAGGAGAGCTGAATATTGAGGAGGGAAACAAATCCTGTGAGGAGCAACACGTGGATGGAGGCATCTTCGTTTTAAAAAAAAAAAAGAGTTGGTATGACTTTCTCTGTGGAACCCACCTCGGTCATCTAGTTCTTTCACCCAAGAGGCAGAAGGATGCTTAAAATAAATAAATACAGCAGAGCAGTAACTGTATCTCTAAAAGCCCTCACAAAGCTTCCTTCTGTGAAGCAAGCTTTCCTTCTCCAATGGCCCAGTATATGCAAAAGAGACAATGATTATTCCATCAATCCATGTCCTTAAAAAAACCTTCACAGGCGTCTGCAGTCCCAACAATTAAATCCTATACAGCAGAGGTCCTGAAGAGCTTGCAGCAGACCTCTGAGGCCACCACCAGGGCTATGAACACTAGTGGAGCCGTCGTTCAGCATCTACCACCTACTCACCGCACAAAACACTTCTTGGAGGTAGCGACGCCCTGCATGGGAAACCACCAGCTACTGGCAACGAATCCGTCACTCCCAGAACGCACACATCCAGGCAAGCACATGGACACGTCTCTCTAACTGTACGTGCTGATCCTCTCTGACAGTTCTTCAGCAGGAGAATGGAAAACTTTTGCTTTCTGTATCGAGAGCACTTTCTTTTTAAAGAGAAGGTTTCGTTTTGATCTTGAGAAATTCGGTCTGATAAAACCACCAACTGAAAACCTGCCATTAAAAAGGGATTTCACAACCTCATTCCAAAAAAACTGTGGCTATTCATTTCTGGAAGTGATTCACTGCGAAAGAATCGTGGTTGGGGGTGGAGAAAGCGTTAATTTTTAGGAGACAGCCTGCCCTCTGTGGGGCGAGCAGAAACCTCAGGGATGGCAGCCACGTGCCTCGCTGACCCTCATCACAGTCCACTGAATCACCGGCCCTCGGGATGACTCGCAATGACCAATTTCCTCCTCCGTCTCCTTCACCGTACAAAAACCCTTTTGGTCTCTACACCCTGAGTTTAATCCTTGGCTTTGGCGCAAATGTTCAAATCAATCTGGGAGGGCTGGAGCCCCATTCTCCACCTGTCAACGCTCCCTTGCTGGCGAGGAACCAGCATGTGGACACTCACTTCCTGTAAGTATTTCTAAAAGAGCTTATGATATTTCCTTTGGGGGAGAAAATGTGGGAAGGAAAGCTACACGGGGAAGAGTAGGAACTAACAAGCACAGCTAAAAGCATTCAACGTGATCACTGTTTACCAGCCACGCCTAATTTTAATTCGGTTTCTCAACCCCTGTGTAATTAAGACAGCCCAAAGAGAACAGCATTGAGAGAAAGGAAGGGGGGGGGGGGGGAGACATTTCACAAACGCTTAGACCTTCAGTGCACGTGACCAGAAAAGTAATTTTAAGATTCAAGCGAACAGATCTGAAGCTGGTGAGAGCATTAACCCTTCAAGGAAAGACACACTTGTTTCTGTTTATCTCCAGAATTTTAAAATATGGAATCACCTTCTCTGCTGGGCAAGGAGCCATGGAAGAGATGGAAGAGACAGTCTCTGAGGCCAGCCCCAGGGTGTGAGAAGAAAGAGGCTTTTCAGATCTGTTAGTGACGGGGCAGAAAAAACCCTCACATACGAGATCTGTCCCCTTAGCAGCGTGCCTGGCCTTTCACATGAAAGCACAGCCTTTCAGAACTGGCCACGAGGGGCTGACGCAGGACCCTGGGTGTTCTCCTGGCTTGCTCCAGCCACGTCTGCTCACTTCTCTCAGAGAATAGCAAGAGTATCTTGACTACTGACAAAACGAGTAAGAAAAACTGCTTTTATCCAGTCTTAAAGAGTATTAATGGTGACAGCTTGTTTTCTGTGGAGACTAGTGGAGGAGCACAAAAAAAAATAATCTGTTATTTATTTTCAGGCTATTAACATGTTCCCTTCTTGGGTGGAACCGGGGTGGGGGTGGGGGTAGGGGCCCTGAGGAAGGAGGGAGGAGGAAAATACATGCTTCCGCCTAATGAGGAGGAAGAAAAACAACAAATACAGCAAATGACACAAACGAGTTGTTACAAGCCATTTAACCCCTTCATTTCTTAAAACGGTAGCAACTTTTGTCACTTCAGCCCCCACCCAGTATTTATTTTGGAACATTCTAGATGAACACCGGAAGAATGTACATCAAAAAAGCCTCATAAAATTTGAAAGTTTTACACTTTGAAAGGAAATTTTTATGGATGTGGTATGTTACCGTTGTATTTGCCCAACTGGTCTATTAAAAAGAGTGTGGAAGCCATTTGCAGGCTATGAATATAACCTGACAACAGTACTGCTAGTAAGAGCTTGAGTCAAACCAGCTTCACTGCACAGCAGTCACCCCCCTCCCCATGACCTTGGGACCTCCTCAGTGGGGAGGATATTCCACATACTGTCACAGAGGAGGAGCCCTTTACAGAGAGAGTAGTTTCAAATACTGATCATTTAAAAAAATCCTATTGATACCAAGGAGCTTGGGGGAGAGAAAAGGAAATGACTAGAAGCCTGACACCACCCAAACACTAGAATTTCCTCCCTTACTGAAAAGGAAGCTGCCCTCTCCTGCTGTGTCATGTAAGTACACACACACACTCACACACATACACACACACACGGGTAAGCACACGTGTGTATGCTCAGAAGCGCTGGAAACTCCTGTGCTGTTAAGTGTCCATTTCAGACCACGCTTCATAGGAAAGTTCAGGTGTTTTAGAAAGTAAAAGGCAAAGTGGAACATGAAACACATGAGGGCATACAGAGTAGAACCCCACAAGGAGTCCCCGGGAGGGGTTATTTCTAAGGCTGGCTACTCAGAATGTTGGGACTTGCCATGCTGTGGACATCACCCGAGTCCGAGTTGCAAGAATCAGTTCTCGCTTCCCCGAGCAAAACAAAACCCCGAGACAAAGGTGCTCCATGTTTACATCTGACTCAAGGTTTTATTTTCAGTAAGGAAGGCTGGAGCATACCTCAGCGGCGGTTTAGAGGCAGGAGGGACAGTGGTTCCCAGGGGGAGGGGCACCGGGTCACAGGAGGTCAGAGGCCTTGTGTTCTGGTTCTAGCTGTCCCTTAGGCAATGATCTGCTTCAGCTTAGGTCATCCAACCCCTTGAAGTCAGGTGAGTCATCCCTGATAACAGCAAACTGACATACAGAGCTGCCCACAGTACCAGAGTCCTGGGTGTATCTATTCATTTAATCCTCATACAGCCCCACAAGCCAAGTTCCATTATCTCCATCCCAGAGATAAGAAAACCAAGGGCCCACGGCATTCAAGCACTTGCCCAGGGTCCCACAGTCACTAGGTGGTGGAGCCAGGATCTCAAGCCAGTGAGCCTGACCTTGACAGCTCTGCTCCCGAGGCTGCCACCAGCACATCTTCCAGTCACACCAGGCCAGGCGCCAAGTTAAGTACAACAGCACTGATGAAATCACTTTGGAAATGGAAAAACACCTTGAAATCTGACGAACCAAAAAAAAAAAAAAAAAAAAAAAAAAATCCCCGGACTTGAAAACACTGCAGAGGAGATTTAGTACATCCTCTGCAGAAGTCAAAGAAGTCAAAAAAGTAAATCCTGGTGACTCTAGCAAGCTGGGCTCACCTAAGAGAAACGTGGTAACGTTTTATGCACTTTATTTGCAAAGTCTATAAAAGGCAAGGGATATGAAGAACACGTTTCCGGCTCATGGCACCAGAACTCAAGCTTGAACCTTCACTGCAATGCTGTGTGACCACACGCAGCCCCATGGGCTAAGGGGCACCTGGCCAAACACGCCTCAGGGGTTGCAATCTGAGCAAGAAGCATCTAATGACTCCTGAGATACATGTGTATTTCTGATCCTTGGAAATGAGAGTCAGCTAACTTTCCTATAAGTTTCTTGGGTTTTAAGAAAGATGAGGGGAAAACCCGTCTTCTTCCCACTACTACTATTAAGACTATCTACTAACATTGGGCTTATGGTGATGAGAACCAGAACTGGGCCCAATTGCTTCTTTGCTCTTTAAACTGTCTCATCTGCCCTTCTTGGGGTGAACCTCCTTCTCCACTGCTCATCAGGCAGAGCACAGGGGTAACCCCTATGTTACCTGAAGCTGGGGAAGGATGACTTGGACATTTACTCTTCAAAGAGAAAGGAATTTCCTATGTAGGGTCTTCAAACTGTTCTAAAATTTGAGATGATTATTTTCACTCAATTCTTTTAATGATTCTAGAATACCTGGAGATGCCTATTCCTAAAGCAAAGACTTTTGTTGACAAGCCAAGTTATGAGAAAGAAGTATGGCCACAAGCTGAGGTCATTTGCAACTTATGAGAGCAACACTCTGGGCAATTTATGTACGTTAAATTTATAAGCTGGCCTTTTTCCCCCCCACTGAAGATTTATTTGGTGAAGAAAGCTACTTCCTGTACTGAATCATAAAATCAAATATTATTTACTCTTGTCATAACCATTCACATACTTCCTGTCATAAAATCTGAACTTGGCTGGGATATTAAATAAAATATGTGAGAAAACTACAGGTATAAAATGACTCTATGGTTATATATTATTTTAAGTCCATATTCCAATTTAAGAAAAAAGGACGAGTCATTCCTTTTTGGAAAAACCAGTTTTATGCTTTATCATCTTGGGTGACTAATACCACTTATGGCCCATAGAGTGAACGTCAGGGGTCAAAAGAGCTTTCTTGAAATATACTGAGCTCAATCAATAGTTTTCCCAGCCCTTTTAGGGTGCCTCCCTGGGCTATCGTGTGTATGCTGGGTTGCAATGGGCTTGCAGAGTTCACGGTCTAGAGTTAAAAACTGTGAATATTCAAAAATGTAGAGGGGGGCTGAATGCATTATAGATGCACATGCACATTTTCCCTTACTTCAGAAAGAAAACAGGCTTCTGAAAGCCCAGGCTTCCTGGTGGTGTCTGGTAGGAAAAGCTGAGCCAGTGTACACATACAATGATAGAAGAAAGTGTGCGTGAACAGATTTGTTTACAAAACAGGGCCCAGCAAAGTCTGTCTCTCAGTGCCACAGCATGATCCATGCAGCAAAACAAACACACAAATACAGAAGAATTTATGGGAACAGCTCTTCTTTCCAGTGAAGGTGTGACTGCAAGTAGGCAGTAAGCTACAGTGTAACAAGGTAGCTGCCTCCTGAATTAGACACTCAAGAACCAGCTGAAACACACACGTGCACACACATACACATACACATGCACACACACGTGCACACACACATTCACAGTCTACACATGAAAATGCTGCTGTCCTCCAGGATGCTGGTTTCAGATCTCTTCCTCCACTGCCAGTAGACTCTCAAATTTATTTCTTGAGTGCCTTTTCCTATCTTCAAACACTATACCTGTGTGATTCTATCTCCACAGGGCAGTCCTGTGTCCTGTTGTCATCAGAACACAAAACCAATCAATTTGGCTTATTTCAGCTTAACCAACTGCAGGTGTGAAAAGTTTGGAGCCTGACTCCCCTCTTCCCTGAGTGCAGCTGGGCGACTGGTCTCAAGCCTGATAGGCATTTGTTTTCAGTAGGTGCTGCCTTAGTTCCCTCCTTCCCACTCCCACCTCCAATAAATTATGATTTTTAGACTATGTCTCACTATGCTGCCCGAACCCAGGGACTCAAGCGATCCCCAGCCTCAGCCTCCAGGTGGCTGGGATTACGGGAGCCTGCCACCATGCCCGGCTATCGTTTTTGAGACTAGGTCTCACCATGTTGCCCGGGGTAGTCTCAAACCCAAGGCCTCAAGTGATTCCTAGCTTCGGCCTCCTGAGACTGGGATTAAAGATGCGTGTCACTGTGCCCAGCCCCATCTCCAATAAATTAAGTGAGACTCTGTTCCTGGACGAGGACAGCAGCATTTTCAACTGGCACAGTTGCCACTGTGTGGTGGAAAAGCACAGTGAAAGTCAGGAAGAACGTGCTGGGTTGGTTCCACCAGATACAAACCACTTGCCAAAGTCACATGATCGCCATGTGCCAGTCACTTGATCACCAGGTGCAAGTCACATGATCGCCAGATGCAAACCACGTGACCGCCAGAAAGACCAGCAACTTCCTCAGGCCTCAGTGTTCTCATCCACAGCACAAAGAAAATGGCTGATGACGATACCACCCAATACAACCTCCTGAAATGCATCTTCCTCACCTTGCTGCACAGCTGCCAGCTCTTCAGGGACTCTGCTCCACCTTGAGGGTAAGATTTCATTTCTCCAGCCTGGAAGAAGAGTGAAAACCTCCTGCTATATATAAGGAAGATGCAATATGGCAGCTCTACGGGGTTCTTTTCCTGAGCTGCAAGCATCCGTACTACCACAGAGTTTTATGTTTGTGAGCCCCAGAACAGCTCTGCCAATCTCTTTTATTACTTCACTTTATAGAGGAAACACGAGAGGTTCTACGAATAACTCACCCAGGGTTATATAACCAAGTTAAGAGCCAGGAAGGGCGTGCAAATCGGCATGCAGTGGATCATCGTCCACCAAGTCATACTTTACATGTAACATAATATGGGGGAGGGTCCCTAATAACTCTGAGTAATCACTGTCTGCATCTGGGTAGTTACCAGGCTGCAAGAAACAAGCTCAGGTCATGATACAAAAACAGTGGCAAAGCGATCCCGTAAGGCTTAGCCCTGGTGTACATCAGTGTCTACTCCTGTTCACTTTCTTGTTAGGTTGGTCTCAGAGAATAAAATCTAACTGCCACAACACAGCTCCCTCGCCACGTGGAAACTGCAGGTCTTCATAAAGATGAGGCTAGTGCTCGAGTCACAAGCAGTCACTGACCAATAAGGATCAAGAAGGGCATGCACAGTTAGCAACTGAGGAAGGAAAGTCCAAAGAGAGGATTCCATATGGGAGAGATGGACTCGTCAAAAGATTAAGGGAGGCTGTTGGGAAAATCTGAACGCGGGAACCAAAACCAGTCTCTTCGTGAGTCCAGCACTGAAGTCAACATTCAATTTCTGTTCTAAGAAATCTTGTTGCATCACATCTCAAATGCCTGTTATATAATGTACAACAAACTGAGATTTGGTTTTTGGTTTTTTTTCCCCCACTTCTCAAGACACAGTTCCAGTAACACCTTTCAGAATGTTTAGCTATTTTAAGTATTTGATTCAATGTTAAGTTCACTCTCATAAAGCAGTAGCTTTCTGGCACTAGTTGTCTACAGATTAATAAAGATTGCCCTGAAAAATAACCAAGGAAAGAGTAAAAATGATGACTGGCGTGGAGAAAGTAGTCAACCTCCCCTCACCACACCCAAGAAGACCAATTATCCAGTGCACAGTGGAGAGCAGTGACCCAATTTTCCTCTCATTTCCAGATTTGCAGGATCTCCAAGTTGAAAGCACCTAACAAAGGAGTAACGCTCATCATCACCTTCCCCTGTCCCCACCACTGGGTCTGCTGGCACAAATGAGGCCTTCCTATGGGCACCCGCTAGTCCCTGGTTAAGTCTGCTTGTCCAGGAAAAACCAGACTGCAGTTTACTAAACCCTCTATGTCCAGTCTAACTTCACACGGTTCATTCCACTCATTCCACCGTTATTCAAATTCCTCACTTCCCCAGAAGAGACAAAGGTTTTTATCATCCGGAAAAGCTGTATCTAATAATCCCACGAAAAAGGTCTCATTACGCCAAGATCCTCCCTGACACGAAGTGTGCGTATGTATACTTGTATATAAAATTAAATGGTTTTGGTTTCTGCAAATATCCTCCACAGGTCCAGAGAAAGGCTATTTTGAGAAAGACTTAATGAGATTTGTAACACAAAACCTCAAATGCATACTTACTTAACCAGGGCAACTTTGGAATATAAATGTGGTTGTTGGGCTTATAATGTCCACCCCCCAAGAATCTAGCAAGATAGTTGTCTCCCACGCCAGAAAGTAAGTCAAGAAGGCATGTCCTCAGGAGACTGGGTTTTAATTGGTCAGTTCTGTTGAGGAGAGAGTAGGGGTTGATTCTGGGGCATTCACTCAAATGACTGTTGGCCAGTTCCTGGCCTTGCAGGGCTGGTATGAGCTGTAGGGATTCTGGCTCATGCCTGAAGGGAAGCAGTTTGGTAAGTTGAAACACCCTCTGAGAAGTGAAAGGTGTTGTACTCTTCATTAAGGAAAACCCAGAGCTTGAGATCTACAGGATACAGCTAAAATTCTTTTTCAAACACAAAGAGGATATATGTTCCATAATGCCAGGTGCAAGAGTAATGTCCAGGGATATGCAAGAGGCCTTCTAGAATTCAGAAACTGGGGAATGGGGTGATGGACAGGAAGAGGAGGCAGTACTGCAAGCTTTGAACTTTTACCTATGATTTCAAAAGACTGAACACACAGCACCGGTTTTCCCAAGAAGATTTTGTAGCACTGGCCCCAAAGACAGCTGAAGGATGCCACGGCAGTAGACACAGCGAGCCATCATGCTGCCCTCACTTATAGAGCAAGCTGAGCTGGGCATGCACACAGATCACGCCGAGCAAGGCTGCCGCTCCACTTACAGTCCTCAGAAGCAGTGAAGCCTGCGCTCAGAAGCGCGGGGCAGAATGCTTGTTTTGGAGCACATTCAGCGGACAGCATTTGGTTTCCTCCATTTAACCAGGTCACCCAGGCATGGAATGCACAGCTTTGCCAGACAGAGAGCGTTTTGGATGCCTGAGAAACAACAGCTTGTCCGGGCTACTGATGCGAAGAGAGGCCACGGTTTCCTTTCTCTCTGCTTTGAATGGCAGCCTTGACGTCACATCAGCGAGGACCCGCTGGAGGGACAAATAACAAACCCCAAGCCAAAAGCAGCCTGCCTATGGCAGGCCCATTACGATCGGATTCTGATAGCTTCAGGGGCTGCTGAGTGTCAGCCTGAGCTGAGATGAAGAAATGGAACTTAAAAATAAAGGCAGTCTCTGGGCTGATAAAACAGACCCCTGACTGGTGCCAGTCACATCCTTCAAAGAGCCTGGGGAAACCACAGTTCCTGAATTACACTGGTTTCTGACAGACTAGCTCTCTGGGGAAGGTTTGCTGCAAAGCTGCTGATGGCTCTGACAGGGGATACTCTCCCCTGATAGCTGACCTCTGCATCTCCAAGCAGTCTCTTCCATGAGGCACTGGTGCTAAGTCCCAGAAACTCCAAGGGACTCCCAGAAGGGGGTAGACAGTCTTTGCAAGAGACTGGGTCTTATTTACTAGGATGCAAACAGCCTCTGAGGGAATTTATAACTTCAGCCCAAGCAATTAAACATATGCATCGCCTCCAACTGCAGGTGTTTGGATAAATGGGTGGAAAATGTTGGGAGGTTGGCAGGCTGAACTCACCATTACCCAAAATGAGTTGTCTGTCAAGTGGTCAGAACAATTTGAAAAGAATGATTCTTCATGCTTCAACCTTCCATTCACATTATAAATTATATTTAGCTTTGTGAGTGTCAGAACATTTATTTCCATTGAAAATGCTGCGCTATTTCCAGGCCCCCCAGGCAGCGAGCAGTTTAGAGCTGCTTTCTCTCTGGTGCCACATTTGTTCTGAGCTCAGTCCTCTGACTTAGGCGCACCAAGGATGTGCATCCAACCCAAATCCTAGCCTGAACCCACTGTGCTCACATACATTGGGGCAGCTGGTGGTGTAAACCAGAAGCTGAAGGGTCAGCATAGAAGGTGAGGGTGTGTTATGAGGTACATAGATGGTGTGTCTGTGATACATTGTGGTGTGTGAGTGGTGCATGTGATATGTGTATGCAGTATATGTGATGTGTGTGGTATATGAGTGTGGCATGTGAGTTTAGCAAGTGTATGTGATTGGTGAGATGTGTGTGCATGTATGTGATGTGTATCTTGTATGTGTGGTATGTGTGGACTTGGGAGCATGGTTGTGTGTGGTATGTATATTCTGTGCATGTATGTGATGTGTGTACATGTGTGGTGTGTGATGTGTGGTGTGTGTGTGTGTGTGTGTGCGCGCTGAACACAACATACAGCAGCTGCTCCCATGACTTCTGTGCTTGTACCTGGAAAAAGTTCAGCAAGACAAACACTTCAGAGATACTCGACCTCCTTTAATCAGCTCCTAGTTCTCTTAATTGTGAATTCCTCCTCTTTGGTCACAGGGTCAAATCTTTTCTCATGCAAAGAATACGCAATGAAGGTACAGATCAAAGGTTAATTTCTGATCCAAACTCTTATTTAAAAGACCCCCCTATACCAGAACACACCCCTTCTGTCTCAGGGCATCCTCAAAAAACCTACCTCCACTACAGGTATGTGAACTGTCTGGTCTCTGAACTAAAATGATATTATTTAATAGATAATACGCCCTGGTTCTTGTTCCTGCTGTTTAAAAAGAAAAAAGAAAAAAAAAAGGAACCCACCATGTGTATTCAGTGATTAATTAAACAGTGGAGAAGATATAACAAACATTATTTTCACTACATTTTTTTCCCAAATGGCAGTTAAGAGGTGAAACTTAATTCTAGTTCTACTCCTATTTTTATGAGAACCTTTTGTAGTTTAAGACCTATAATTAAACTTTCTCTAAACTGAATAAACTTAAGTTTTCAAGAACGATGGTATTTCTCAAACTATTGCCGTTTCTAAAAGGAAGGGGGAAAAATCTCTTTTTTAACGTAAGGATGAGAGAGAGTAGACTTTTTTCTATCTGTATCTTGATTAGAATTTTTAATGTTCAGATTCTTGACTATAAACCACAGTAAACAGTCAGTGATTCATTAAAGAGCAACTATTGAAAAGGCGATATTTAGAAGAGCAAAAAAATAAAACGTGACATGATTAAAACCCTGCACACGTCCTCACTTCAAGGCAAACACCATGTCCATCTGGGTCTTTGGAAGGTGCCAGATATCATTGGATCTAGATTTCATTCATGTCATAAAGAAAGCACTGTATTGAGTTTGTTCACAAAGACTGAGAAAGCCCTCCACCACAGTCCACTGGGCCCCCTCCCCACTCTGCCCCCTCCTCCCTCCCCCCTAAGCCTCCATTCTACAGTCAGGTTTCTAGGATTTATTATTGGTTTTATCTGACCTTTTTTCCCCCTGCTTCTAAAATCTGTTTTAGAATTACTTAAGTAGAAGAAAGATCACAAACTTGAACAAATGCCTAGTAAGAAAACGTAAAATAAATTTTAGCTTTTGTAGGTCTCTCCCCTGATCTTCTCCACTGCAAGTCTCTTAAAAAGCAGAGAGTTTAGAATGCAGACTGAGGGTAGGATTGGGGAGCATGGCCGGGAGGGGACCCACAGTCTTGGGAGGGTGATGGGCGCTTTGCAGTGGGTGTGGGAGCTAACACACACCTGAGAGGCATGAACCTACTCCCCTAGGTCATGAGCAGTGTAGTCAATCGACAACACCTGAAAATCAGTGATCGCTGGCCTGCGTCTGGGAGAGCAGGCCAGGCCAGAGAGCACTTCCTGGGGTGGCCTGGCGGAGCAGCCAGAAGATGAAGGAATGAATGACCAAGTGAGAGAAACATCCAGGTTCCTTTGAGTCAGGACACAGAGCAGCAGCTTGTCCCCAGGGACCTGGGTCCTGAGAGCTAGCCACAGCTCCTGAACTGCTGGTGGACCCTGCGGTCCTGCTGCGGGGCGAGCTGGGAACAGCCTGGTTCCACAGCTGGGCTTTCCAAGAAAATAGGAAAGTAGGAAACAAGTTTCTCCTCTGGTTATCACAGAGAGACCAGCAAGCCTGGGAAGCACACCTGGAAGCTCAAGTCCCCTGTTCCTGTTAGGAAAACCCCCTACCCCAACTGCTTCCTCCCCACCGCAGCCATCTTCTTTTTAGTTGTATGAAAACGCAAGACTAATCCCCAGGATAGCTTCTGTGCTAGGCAGCTTTAGAGCACCCGGGTCTCTAAACCCAGGAAGTTGTCCTCTTGGAGGGAACAACAGCAGAGCTCCTGGCTTAGCTGGTGGGCACTCACAGAAGGTAAACACACCCAGCTTTATTCAGGGTTTTCACTGGAGACACATTCTCACCTCCACAGCACAGTAAGCCTGAAACTGCCTTGTGTGCTTGTCTGCTGCCTGTTTCTTTACACTCCATGAGGGCAGGATAAATGCCTGTGTCATCCTGGCAAAAACGCTAGGTGCATGGAGGAAGGATACAGAGGTGAGAAAAAGGAGGGGAAGGAGGGAGAACTGGGGAGGCTGGGAAGGGGCAAAAAGAGG